>BPLQ01000396.1:0-232923 GCA_021605075.1 Caerostris darwini | reverse complement strand
TTGTATGGGCATGCGATGACTCTGAAAGAAGAAATATTCCCCAAGGTTACAGGTAAGTCATCATAGCATTCAGGATTAAAACCTGATGGGTGGGGGGTTTTGTGACGCGGCTCCCACGGAAGCTCATATTTCAAGGTTACGCGCACTTTCGCAGGAATGGATCTGACACACTTCTAGGGTATTGGGGGAAGGGATTGTAGTTTTCACGCCGTCACGACTTTTGAAAGCAGGGAGAGTTTCTTTCGAGTATTATGATATAACGACTGTAAAAGGCTTGAAAAGATTGCAAACTGATTTAAAAATGTATTTATCTTTCTTTTGCTCAGATACAAGAGTATTTCGTTTGAAAGCATTTATAACAAAATGGAATTTTTCTTAATTTTGCATTCTATGGAATACAATTAAATCATCACCAAAATATTTGTCATAATATTTTTATGTCACAATTTTCGATTTAAGCATCAACGACTAAAGATTTTATGACTAAAATTTTGTGTTTGAATATAAAATATTCTGATTAGATGCCCTACGTGAGAAAAATTTGCAAACTTTTAATATTTATAATGATAATATTATTATATGTGTCCAACGAATGAATGTTTAACTTCATTATATAATTTTACATTTTTAATCAGTTTCATCAATGGTTTAGAATTAAAAAATAATAATTTTAAAAACTCTTAATTGGCGATCTGTTTTGAAACATAATTGTTGTTAATAAAACCGAAATGAGAAATCTTGAAAAATTCTAATTATATAATGAATGCAATTTCAATCCGAATTATATATTTGACTTTCGAATATATCTTTTTATAGAAGGATATCTTCGTATTATATTTTCTGCAAAATATTTCCATCCAGAATATTGTTAATTGGTTATAATAAGTGGAGTTCAGGAAATGCGGAAACCGAGAGATTTAGCACCCCTTATCTCTGTAAATTATGAATATTGTTGTATGAAAATTAGTATTACAATTACGCATGATTTCACAAGGAATATTTAATTAAATAATGTTCACCGCTTGAATTAAATTAAATTTACTTTCTCTTCCAGATTTTTACTGTAAAAAGATATAATATATATTTTTATTTTTATATGTAAGAGTATTCACAATTGGACAACGGTTAAAACATCCACATTTTTCCATCAAGAATAATGTGTATCTGCAGAAATATTTTGGATAAGATTCAAATTTTTATAAAAATGTGTATTTAAATTTATGGAATATGAAAATGCACAAGTTACATTAATAGCATTTTAAAAAGAAGTGCTTTCACGATTTACATCAAAAGAAATAAGACTATCTATCTTAAAACCTAGCGTTAGAATAAAAAGACAATAGGAAATTGAATTACAGTTTCAAAACCCCAATTTTCGTACAGGTATTTTAAATTTGAATTCCTAAAGGATTTGCATGCATTTTCTACAGGGGAAAAAACACAACTGTAAACTTGGTTAACCAAAATCAAATCGAACGAAACTGACTGCTCAGTATGTTATACAAAAAAAAAGGGGGAAAAAAAAAAAGTTTTTCGAAAGGTGATTTTTTTTAGAAAGTTCAATTCCCAGGCGTGTGAACGAAAATAGAATTTAAAATCCAATATATGCCCTTCATATCTGAAGCCCAACTTGCAAAAGTCGTTGCTTGTCATAACCGTTTTTAAATCAAAAAAATATAAATAAATAAAAATCGAAGGGCAAGTAGAATGGAAAAAGAAATCCAGAAACATTGCCCTGCGTTTTTTTTAACAAGGCTTGCGACTACACACCTGCTGATAATGTTGTGATTCCTGTTGGATTTCGTTATTCCGCGATAAACAAAATCAATAAGTGGTTGCAGAAAAAAGGGACACAGAGGTTCTCGCGTAGAAATTCCAACGAAATACATGAGCTGAAACGGCAGAAAAGAAAATTCATTTTTATGACAAGAAAAGGCAGTGTTTTGGTGTATAAATTTTGAGACAGTCTCTTTGAAAGTAAAAAAATGATTGGTAAATTTCTTATTTTCTAAATAATATTTCGCGATCATGTTGCTACTTTTATGAGATACGTCATTACATCGTCGAGAATGTAGAAAAGATGTATTAAATATATGATGCCGAAATGTCGACATATTATCCAAATTAAGATTTATGATTTAAGTTAAGTTTTTTATTTGCATTGTTAAATTATGGCGGCGGGGGGTTCTAATTATTTAAGAATTGTGTTAATTTGTAAAAAAAAAAATCCTCATATGCATTTGTTGCTGGTAACTGGGGAAAATAAAATTCTTCTGACAAGCCGCCCTGTGAAATTATCATTAAATATTAAATAGTACATTCTGAGTTGCATAACAAATAGAACAAAGCTTAACGCAACAGCTGTTCATGATGACAAGTCTTTCTGGAGCCAATTACATAAGAATTAGGACACCTCTCGCCAGTCTCTTCTTGTGAAAGCAAAAGTGGCGAAGTGAACAACCACACCAAAAATCGCATTATTTTTTAAACAAATGCCACATACAGATTAGGACTCATGCCATCATTACACGAATATTTCACTATTTTCCATAATGCTATTAAAACCATTTAGTGCAGAACAGACGTCTAAATGTTTAGCTGTCATAGGTTGAAGACAGAATACAATCCCAGGAGACGACAATGCCTATACAGAAGAGATCTCAAGCAGTCATGACTTTTTAATAGTCTAAAGCTTGCGACAGCATCTTTTCTCCGGCCATCAGAGACATAAGTCTGTTCAACGTTAAGGATGCCCCAGTTTTTGTCCTTAGACGCCTCCACTGCATTCGTTTTAAAGTTGTTTAAAAGTCATATTTGTCAAAAGCTTAGAAGAATAATCGTAATATTCAAAATTGAGTATTGTCAATCTATCTTTAAAGTGAGAGTTCACAACAAGCAAACCATTAAAAATTTAAAGTTGCTGTTAAAATGAAAGGCGAAGATAAGATCCAAAAAAATTGGACCCATAATCGCATAAAGAAATAATTATTTATTCAATCTTTCTTAATATAAGAAGTCTATGACTTTTTGACCTCTATGATTTTTTTTATTTATAGAATAATCTTGTTCCGCTTTTAAAATTGCACTAATAAAATTCATTTTTTTAAACAATAATTTGAAATGTGCAAGTATGTTTAAATCAGCACACATGCTTGTAAAGAATCTTTTTTTAGTTCATTAATATTAAAAAAATAATAATAAACAGCTTTGTCAAATAATTTTAATTTTACACATTGAAGCAAAAATCCAACCAAGAACTAAATATCTTTGTAAGAAATGTAATTTCCCACATCGAATTCTTCTTTATATATATTTACATACTGATTTTTTATAAAGAAAAAAATACATGGTAAATAATTTTTCAGGGTTTTATTTTGTGTCGTGGTCACGTTGCTACAAATATATGTGTCCCAGAAATTTGCGCATGTCTGTTTTAAATGTGAAAAATTTTGAACTTTAGAAATTATTTTGGAAAAAATATACTGATATGAAATAAAAAAAAATATAGATATTAAATATTCCTTTTTTTAAAAAAAATTTGAAACTTTTACTTTGTTTATAATGCATCTTTTAAAATTAATTTATAATACTAAGGTGTCGTTAGAGAATTTTGACCTATTAAAAATCCGAGAAACACTATCTGTTATTTCTGGATCGCCAAATTGTATTTTGGCCACACCTAAAAAGCATACTAAAATAAAATTCGCAATTCATAACCGCGTCAGCAACAGGCAGAAAAAGAAAAAAACAGATCCTTCTAATAGTAACAACGAGTTTTATCTCAGAAAGACTTTCTGCATGAAACATTCAACAAGATTCACTTTATTGAATGAGATACATGATATTTTGCAAATCCGAGAACAAAGCAAAATGGATATGTAATTAAACATGAAATAATGTCAACAACATTCTATCAATAAAAGATATGACTAGAAAACATTTTGAAGGAAACAAAGTACTTATTAACGAGAAGTATCTGTTTTATGTCTGTGGAGTGCTGAGTACTTTTGCTGTTTTATATTTAAAAAAATATCAATTCTGTGGATCTTCTATATATAAACCTGTTAATAAAATAATATTTCGCCTTTAGTAAGCTGTTTTAATTATTATGTAGATCAGAATCAAGACTAAACAAATTTTTAATTTTAATACAGGGTTGCATACTTACCGTGTGGCTTGCAGCATTATAGGCCAATTTTACAGTTAAAAATAGCAGGTAATTTTTAAAGATTTTCATCAATGACTAAGGCAGAGAAACTGCTCCAATAATTTTTTATTAAATATCTAATATACATATTATTGTATTGCAAATCGAAATATTTGAACTTTAACCAGAAACTTTCTAACCTGGATGCAGGGATCTATATTTATATCATGTATCAGTTTTGTGTATTAATAAATAAACAAGAATATTATGAGAATTTCGCACGAAATAAAATAGACTATAGAAATCATTATCAATTTAAAATATAATCCTATGTAGTTGAATATTATGCGGTAAAATCGATGTCTTATAATATTGAATACATAAAAATATGTAATTATACTCTGACTGGTCAAATTGTTATGTACAATTGTATGTTATTTTTTAAGCAAGACGTTGCAATTGATCCTCCTGAATTTTAGCAAATGATTTGGATATAAAATTACTTAAACATATAGTCTTTGTAATTCCACAATTATAAAGGTTTGATAGAATATTCAACGAAATTATCATGGTTTTTGAAAAATGAAATTTTAATTTTCTCTGCATGTAAGATTTGTTGACAGAAAATCCTACTTCAGTATAATAAAGCATTTTTATGGAATAATAAGCACACTGCAAATTATTTCATACCTTACAAAATTAATAATTTTAAAATTAATTCTTTTCAAAATAAAGTAAATTTCGGCAACTTTTTTAGAATAAGCACTACAGTTTAAGGTTAACATCATCATTATTTATCAAGAAGAAACAATAAAAAATTACGCATCGGAAAAATCAGTAATTGTCTTTGAACTGTCCAAAATCGGATCAGTAATTGATCTATGTGATCATTTTCTACTCATAGTGGTTTAAAAAAAAGAAATGAAAATTTTTCCATTTATCTTAATAATTATAGTAATTGTTATTACAAAATTGTAGTATTATTGCAAATGATAACAAAATAATAACTGTAATAATAATGAAAATTGAATCTGAATTTAAAATTACGCGTGGAATTCTTTAAAACGCATTGCCAAGGATTAATCAATGGCCCTGAACTATTTTTCTTTTAGATCAAGTTGGTATTTCCTTGTGTAGTTAATGCATGTATCAGTCATCAAAAATTATGAAAAATGGATCTTTAAACATATCTTAGTTGTTAAAACTACACATGGATTTCTTTAAACGGCATGGTCCAGGATTAAGCAATGACTCTGTGCTATTTTTCTTTTAGATCAAGTTAGTATTTGGTTATGTAATTGATGCATGTATGACTAATCAAAAGTTATGATAAATGGATCTTTAAAGATGTCTTAGTTGATAGCTGAATAAAGCTTTCATTAACGAATAGCAAAAAAAAAACCTCCACATCTAAATAATCCATATTTTATTTCAAAGAAGAAAAATAATCAGTAATACTTTCTTCATCTTTTAAAAAGAAGGATTCATTTATTTATCCGCTGTCATTTCTTCACGGTAAGTAATGAATTATGTTCTTAAATTCTTTTTTCCCCAAAAGCTGCTTCAATTTTCCTTTTCTCAATACCAGAAATCAAAAGAATGAAAAAAAAAAAAAAAAAAGGTTCTGCTCAACTTAATGTCCTGGAATGACAAAAGATATTGGAAATCAATGAATTCGAAGAAAATGGCTAAAGGACCATCAGCCCAAAAGTCTCCAATTGTTTTTCGCCATTTCTGAATTTAAAACGGAAGAGGAGGTAAAAATGAGTCAAAGTCTTCTTTTGTCTTGGAAAGAGACAGCAAAGGATCTTCATTTCGCGTTAAAAAGGAAATCAATTTATTTTCAGCAAATAATTAAATCTCTTCTTTTATTTTTAGATGTCTTACTTTGGGAAGTTTGTTTTGGAGAGGGGAAAAAATACGCAGTCGCTAATTTTGTATAATTAATTGAAAAAGTTCTTGGAGTGGAAGTTTTGAGAAGTAGTTTCCTGGATTGCTTATTATTTTTTTTTTAAATTTTGTTTAAGCTCATTATTTGCTTATAAAGCCGAGTATTTATTTCGCTTTATTGAATGAAAATCATTCTAATTGAATTTTTAATGACACAAGAATGTATTCATGGTTTCGCAGATTGCCTTATGTTCTAATGTGGCACAAAAACTTTCCACAGATCCTCTGATTTTTTTTTTTGTCTTTTCAATTGAGAATAGTATATAATAGCAATATACAAATTAAATGGAAATGGGAATTAAAAAGCAGTTGATTGTTTATTAAAATTAAAAATAAAAATAAAAATTATTAATTATAATATAATAATTAATTGCAAATTTTTTAAAAAGCAGTTATTCTGGTGGGTTCTCGATCCGCCATTGAAGCAATCTCTTTATAAAGGCAGTCTTAGTCTGCAATTGTAACCAAAGTAAAACCAACAATTTTTTTTAATCCAGAATGGCAACTGCAACGAGAAACCGAAACATGAATAGATTTTGTAATTGATTCTGATTTCTGCTTTCAATTTTATGAAAAAAATAATTTAAATTAATTAATAATTTCTCAAAATTCAATTTCTAGGAAAAATATAATCTATGTATGATATTTTTCATCAGGAATTAGTACGAAATTATTGTACATTTTCTACTAATTCCTGATGAAAAGTATTTAACAACTATATATTAATATAATCGGAAATGTTGACTTTCATAAGTATAAAGAATTTTGTTTTATGGTTCTTTGGCGTAGGATTTCGAAATATTATATTTCTCTTTTTTTATAATCTGTGATAACATCTTCTTATTTGTTGCTTTGCAGAACCTCAAATGAAAGAAAAAAAAAATCTAATAATCTTTGGATGTTCCAAGAACTTTTATTAATATTGCTACGTTTTTATGTTTCAATTAAAATTTATTCAATTTTGCATCACAGGAAATAATTATAATTAATTTTTTTACGACTTTCTTCTTAGTTTAAAACTATTTTAGGCCAAAAATTTTAAGAAATCGTAAAATTATTGATGATTAAATATTTTCCTCATGAAAATTGTATCCAATCTATTGAACATTTACTTTAATTATTTTTATGTAAATAAACCGGACTTGTGTTTTCTGTTTGTAATACAACAAGGAATGATTATTATAAAGAATATTAACTTCTGGTAAATTTTAGGTATAGCTGATTTTGCCTTTTTTAGTCACATTTTTTGGTTACATGTGAAATCACCGGAAAAACCTTCCATTCCATAGACTAAGTGTCATCAGTCTGCACCAACAACCATTTTTGAATCATAAAAAATCGCTGAAAAGTGATTTTTTTACAATAATTTTTTTATGAGTTAGAATAAATAAATCTATACTCATTTTTTCCAAAAGTTGAATTTTCATATATTAAGATAAACAAATTAACTCTATTTATTAATAAGTGTACAAGTGATAATCCCATGAAAAAAATAAATATAATTTTTCGACTTATCGACTTTTATCTCATTCACAAAAGGAGAAATATTTTCTGAGCGTGGCAATAAAAAATATTCAATAAATGGGAAAGTTAAAGTTCTGTCTAAGACAATTTTTCATACATTAGTTAATATCTAAAACATGTGTGGAGAGCTTGGAAAAATTAATTTGCTTCCATTTTTCCTTGGATGTTTGTAGCATTGTATGTTCGAGGATGTTCTATGGAAACAGATACTCTCAGAAACTTTTTCCACATTTTTATCATGTTGAATATATTGCAACCCACAAACATGGAAAATAAATAAATAAATAAATAAAATTAAAAAAATGATGATTCCGTTCAAACACGACTGCTATAAGTTTGATGAAAATCAAAATTATGACAGTCTTGATATACGAATATATTTACGTATAAGACTAATAAATACCGAACAGTGACATAAAGTAGTATGAAACAGAATAAAATAATACAAATATTTCAATAGCAAAGTAACACGTAAAATGTTCCAAAAAAATTTCATTACAAAAATTTGCTTATGAATCTTGTGGCATATTGTCACTAAAATACAGCATCAGGTCGCTAAATGCAGTATTAACACAAAACATGTAAGAAATTAATTTTTACTGCTTTCAACTTTACTTTATGCCTATTTTCAAATAGCTATTTCATAAGTATAACCATCTCAATTATCTCTTTCCTTTTTTCCAAGTAATAATAATTAATAATAATAACAACAATTATAAAAAAATAGGGATCTAAAACTGTTATAATTAATTAATTAATTTTTTATTGTGTCAGATAATCATTTTAAGTTATATAGTTTATAACGTTTGCTGATTTTATTATGTTTTATGTATCTACTTTCATGTATATATATAAAATATATAAATTTTTTAAAATGCTTATATTTACTTACGTAAGAACTTTTAAGCATCCGCGTAAAATAAATAAAGGTTGCAAAAAAATGACTTCCTAATTAAGTAAAGTTTATCTATTTGTTAGGTTAATAAACATATCTGTATTTATAATTTCAATCAAAATATCTTTCTTTACATGTTTCACAAAATAATGATTTTTGCTCATCAAGAATTTTCCAGATTAAATTAAAATTTTTTTTGCATGCTCCAAATACAGTTGCTTAAAATATAGACTGTTTTAATGTCATTTATATTACAATATGCATTTATAATTTTTTGTGAAAATGCAGTTAAAAATACAGATAATGTTCGATTATTACGGTTACTTTTTTTGTATAATGCGTGTCATTTGCTTTTTTCAATTGTTTTGTAGATACTCTCCATTAAAAAGCATTTATTTTTATGAAATCATAAAAGTGCAGATTTCGGTCAATATGGTTAATATGATAATGATATTATTAAAAAGTTCAGAAAAGACAAAAAATAAACCTCTATATTTTATTTAAAATTAGTTTTGATTCATCAAAAATATCAAGCAAGCTTATTAAATTATTTACATGCTCTTCATCTTTTAAAAGACATTTCACATACTTGAAACTTAAAAAAGAAACAAGTATTTCAAAAAACCAAATGGACATCAGAACCAGCTATTTTGGTTCTTAAAAATGTATGGTGGATTTATATTATTTATATTATCATAGAAAATTGGGAAGTGAACGAAATGATTTATAAATACTTCAGTTAACCAAGTTGACGCAACAAAATATACTGTTGAGTTGTACCAGGATTTCCATCATATGCAATTTAAATAAGGATAGTTACTCCTGTAATACTAATGAGAAATTTAATTTCGCCTAAACATTTAGCTTTAAACTTAAGCAGGTTTTTTTAGGACATACAAGCAAACAAATTTCAAACTCACTTTCAAAATCAAATTTCGTTTGTCACATATCTGTTACTCAAGAATTCAAATAACAGTAGATAGCTGATCCTAGACAAATAACTGGCTGATATATTGAAGCAATATAGAAGGAAGGTCGGTATGCAAAAATTAAAAATATTACCAGGAACAATTTATTTAGAAACAATCACAAATTATATAAGCTACACAAATATTTGACAATTTAAAAGAACAATTTATAATCTTACTGACACTAAAAATAAGTTGTAAAAAATTTAATTATTTTGGTTTAGGAAACCAGTGCATCATGAATCTGTACATGCAATCGAAATCCACATTTATTGCTATTTCATCTAAAGTCACTGGACGATTCTCTTTCATTTTAACATTTCAGTAGCAGAAAAATTTTATGTCCCATGTCGATGTGAAAAACTTGCTTCTTCTTACGCCATTTAATAGTTGAAATTAACTTCAATAGTTTTTGAACTTTCAACAGTCAGAAATCTACAAACAAAAAGTTATTTGTAATTAATTTATTCAGAGCCTTCTATTACTTACTGGGCATTCCTTATAACATTGGAAACAGTTTTACCAACTTTTGAAATTTGGAAATGTTACCGTACAATTTCATAAATTAGCTTAAAATTTCGAATTGTTTAGGAAACATTGCGTGTCTTTACTTGTGATACTGTACTATAATTTAGGATCGATTTAATGTTCATAATGCTTGATAATTGTTGATATTACCTAAAAATTGGCAGGAATACATTCAAAAGAGTTCTCAAAGGGATTTTATTTAAAAGATTCAAATTGCAGTTTAAAGAGGAAGTGAGCTTCTAAGAATAATAATTCTTTTACAACATAATCTGAAAATCTTAATTTTTTTTCAAATTATTTTATTATTTTCAGGTATTTAGTATTCTGGACCCAAATTAGCGAGTAAAATCCCATACGTTAGCAAACAGCCCAAAGTGGTGACGATGAGTGGTCTGTCAAAAACATACATCTTCCATAATGTGAGATTACTTTTCAACGCCATGTTCTTCTCGTATTTGATTTTCCTTCGTATTTCAGGATGAAAATGTTTTAAAAGACATTGCAGTATTGACTTGGCTTCGTCCCCCTTTTCATTTGTCATTGATGCAGTGATCATTAGCAGAAAGTGATGTGATAAATAGTAAATAACTGGACCTAACATGTATAAAAAATATTCCAAACTTAGTTTAGGATGGAGTGCCAACCAGTAGCCAGCACAGAACAATCCAAATAAATTCAAGAGGATTGCGATAAATATTGGACACGAAAAATATTCATCCATTTTTCGCATGGATTTCGATATGCTTTCATAAACTTCAAACAATTTTTTTGTTTCTTCAAAGTAATGATCTTTATTAAGTTGTTCTAGAAGATTGTTGAAAAGATCTTGCATGAGGATGCAAGTCAGACTGTAATAAGCAACAAAAAGGCAAAACATGCTAGTGGAAATAAAATCGAATAAGACTTCTGTAAATTGTAATGTCAGAAGGCAATAGGTTGTAGGACGTTCAAGATTAATTTCAGCAAAACAAGTATTACAAAAAATTTCTTGATCTGATTCAACTGAATATTCTATGCATAAATAAAATGCGGTATCTAATAGAAATATTACTTGAGCAAAAGCGAAATATGCAATGAAAGAATATTTCCTACAATTTATTTTGCGCACAGCGGTAAATGTTTGAATATTTTGTTTATATTTCTTATCCCGTCGATATTTTGTCCCTTCTTTTGTAAATCAGTACATAAAGCAGTACCAAAGTACACATCATACATAGACGTGAGAATTCTTTTATTCTGACTTCTGAATATATCAACCAAAAACTTCAACTGAAACTCTAATGAATATAATAATACGAATGAAATAAGTCCGAAAATTCCTCATAAATGAAATAAATCTCCTTTTCTTATTGATAAAAGATTGAGGTCTGTATTTGTTGGCTGAACTATCAGAAACTTGTATTCCAAAAAAAAGGAATAAATGGAAGATCCAGTTATACATGTGTAAAATACAGTCATCAGGAAAGTTTTCATCCATCGCTCTTCTGTGAACATTTTCAGTTCCATCATTCTTTGACGATGCAATACGATTTATTTTCATCTCTTGATGAATCGGTTGACACTTTCTTATTATTTTTACAAATCCTCTTTTGCAAGCTTTATAAATTTTAATTGATTACAAGTTATTTTTTGTAAGAGATTATTGACGAACAAATTTATATCTTTAAATTAATGCTGTAATAAATATTTTCATAAGCTGAAATATACTTGATTTATATAAAGAACATATAGTATTTCTTTTATAACAAGCTGTTAGCACAAAAAAAATATATATAAATTCTCTCATTACATCTGGTAAAGAATACTTTGACTTTTTATGGCAATTATGAAGAAGATTTTTTTTTGGATTTATAGGAATTTTAGGATTACGTTACAGTTAGTAAAAAGCTATAATTTAGTACTGGATAAATTATTAGAAACACACTATGGTGATGGGAATCTTTCAAACACAGTTTTTTTCGATTTACAAAATGTATTCGATAAAGTGTTTAAATGTTCAGATCACTTGATTTTATTTCTTAAAGTCAAAGTTTGGGATACATTTTTGTTGCTTGGGTTAAAAAGGCTTGTTGTCCCGACTGTAACAGTATAAGTTAATGTGAAAGATGTGTAAGATTCAAGAGAATTTATAAATAACTCTCTCTTAGACTTCGAAAATATCAAAATAACAGCTAAGATACTGCCAATCATTGAAAAGTAAAAAAAAAATTATGAAAATAAACTATTATCACTCTAAACTTACGGAGAAATGAGAATAATTTTCAGAATACGTACTTTGCGCGACCACCATATTAAAGTTTAAGTATTAGCATCACTTTCATTAAGGATCTCGGTCAAACGTAGCCCAAAGGGCAACTACACGAAACGAAGTTGGTGGGAGTTCTTTAATGTATCAAATATATATATTCAATAAAAATAGAAACATAATTAATAAAAAATATGAATCGAAACTAAAATGTGTACTGTAATGACTTCTAAGTGCACTAAAATAAAGTGGTCCCTTCTTTTGTATTAGAAACTTTGGCACTATGGTGTAGGATAAACAAGATTCATTCGATATTTTTATGGAATATTTTATTCAAATACATATAGATAAATGCTCTTTCTTATAACATGAAGGATAATAACATTTCATTATTGAATTTTTCTCTGTTTTTCTAAATTTTTAAAATTAAATGATTTTCATCTAATTTCATAAAACATTATCCTTTTGTTAAATAGTTAATAGTTATCTCTATTGAGACTTCAATCACGTTATCACTTTAAAGATGTTCTGTAAAATAATATGTTTTGTTGTTTGAACGTATGCATAGTTTTTCCATAATTATTAATTGCTTCAAAGTGTATATGGTTTTTTTTTCATTTGAGTCTAAACAGAATTATTGCAAGGCATTTGCATTATTACATAATTTCCTATTACGCATTGAAACAAATTGAAAAGATTTTGAATACAAATTTTTTAATTCTAATTATTTGATTTTTTGTTTTATTATGAGCCTTTATAGTTTTATAAATGAACAATATCATTATAGCTTTTTTACTGAACAATGTTTTTCATTTAAAAGTCCTTTAAAACCTTTATTTTTAACTTGCATTAAAATTATCATTTTGTAATCTATTCTACTATATGCTTGTTATTTTATTTTATTTTTTGTATTAAATATCATTTTATGACAAACTTATACTGTATCTACCATTTTTCATCCATTCTTGCCTATCTGTTTGTCCTTTTATAATGTATCAAATCCGATTAAGAGGAAATGTTTTGTGCAGCGTCAACATTCATTCGCTGAAAATATATGCTGTTTTTACATCCATTATATATTGCAACATGCATTCATAATTTGCTTCGGTTTTTAATTTTTTTGGATAATGCGTGACGTCTGTTTCCTTTATGAATTGTTGCTTTAGATGCACTCATCTATTTTTTTCTTTTCATGAAATCATAAATGCGAGTGGTTCTTCCAATGTCACTCATATAATTATATCCATATTAATGATGGTGGAAAAGGTAACGATAATTTTATTTAGTATTAAGTATGACAATTTGACAATTTCTTAATTTTATTAAAGATTATTCATATTTTATTAACAATTTTAATAGAATCATGTGCTCTTATAAGCGAAATGGATATCCGAACGAGTTATTTTATCCCCTGAATTGATGTGGTGCCAATGGTGGTGAATTGATATGGTGGCTATGGTGGTATATAGATTGATTATATTATTAGACAAGTGTGATGCGGACGAAATAATTTATAACCAAGATCATGCAATAACTATTATGTAAGGTTTTTAAATTAGTTAATGTATCAGAATTTTTAGCACATGTTTTTTTTTTTATACTGAGAAATTGCTTATTTGACCAGTGATTCCGCATAATTATATTTAATTTTATTGTTGCGATTTAATTTTATTGTCGACCGATTATTGCGTCAAATATAGCGCAACAGATGACGGAACCTCAAATTTTGAAGACTAGCCTAATGAAACACCAATGAGAATAACCAGCCTGATGGGAATAATTCACCGAAAACAAACAGTACATTTCGAAAAAATACATATAAAATAGGAATCATAAATTATGCACGCATTTAAGTTACCATATATTCCCAACGTAAATTTCAGGAAAAAACCGAAAAAAATACTTTTAAAAAACAGTAAAGTACTGTTAATTGGATAAGACTTTGTCCATGCCTCTCTAAATATTAACTGGTTTTGATAATCATTTTTTACACAGAAACGATACTCATCCTTAAAGGGAATGCGATTCCAGTGATGAGATGACCTATTTTTCTGGACTTTTTCTTTATGTTCAGTCTAATCGGTACCTCTGATAGGCAACGGTCAATGAAATGTAGCATTGAGGAATGGTCGCCGAATAGTCCAATTTTATTAGAGCATTTGGTCACAATAAAATGTCATACGTCTAATTGCTTTGCCGATAAGAACAATGCATTTGCAGAGAATGTTCTATGAGAACACCTTACGACCTTCATTTTATTGTAGACTTTTTTGTGTGTTATCCCGTCACCTGTGATTTGCCCTCATGTTTGTATACGAAGTAAATTATTTTCGAAATGGATGTTTATTTTACTAATCACGATAAGTACTTTTAATGGCTTTTGCTAAAAATTATAGCTTTGCTTTAGTGTTTCAAACTAGTGTATTTTATCATACAAACACATTTAAATAAATCTCCTTTTTACTTACTATATTTATTTTATCATAAAATGTAGTTAAATATAAAATTTACTTTTTAATGTAAAACAAAAATTTATCACAGTAAGTGAATTGAAAAAAAAATAATTAAAACAACAATGAAATAATTTGGAACCCTTTTTAAAGATATGTGAGAAAAAACTGTTATTCAAATAAATGGCAAATTGATATGAATAAAGAATCGATCATACTTTATTTCATACAGACAGACCATGATTTTTATTTTATTTTTCTAATCATAAAATCATAATGCAGAATTTTATGTTAAAACGAAGATTTAAGATTCTAAGCCATTTAATAGAAAGAAACCAATCAAAACTTTTTTTTTTTGGTTGAATAATTTTCAATTACATAAATTAAATAAAGATTAAGATAAAATAAATAATTAAGATAAAATAAATAAAGATTTCAATTGTATCAAAAACTTAAAACTTTGTATACTTGATACAGTTAGTAAAAATTAAAAAAAGGAGATCTTTTATAACAGTATAGTTCAGCTTTTAAATTTGGCGTCAATAATTTTTCAGTTGCATTTAATATGTGACTTGTCCTTTCAATATCAAAAATACTTTAATTTAATTAATTTACTTTAATTTAATAATTTTAATTTACTTAAAATTTTTTTTCTTTAAAATCGAACACTGAAAAAATTCCCCCGCCCACCCAAAAAAACATTTTATCCTAATTTTTTAATATTTTATTCAGAAATTCTTTTTCATGTCACATTAAAGGCAAAACGCAATCACTTTGAAATAAAATTGTCTTAAATTTCGTCAGACGATCTTTTAGTGCAAATTTACATTATTTAATTACACAATTATTTGTTCGTGTAACGAAAATGCTCTCGAAAACAATACAAATAATAATAATAACAATGTGTAATAATATAATAATAACAATGTGTAATAATATAATAATAATAATGTGTAATAATATAATAATAATAATGTGTAATAACGGCAATAAGCAAAGGAATGCATAAAGAAAAGTAGGAGGAATTCCTCATTTCTAGTTGCACGTAGTATAGATCAGATTTAACTTATTTTTTGAAAGTGTAACTTGCTTTGTATTGTTATTTAGCTAGAAATATAAGAATTAAATAGGTTTGAATAACGTAATCAGCAATGACATTCTAACTCAATGTGAGGAAATGCGACCTCCAAGTGTTGGCCCAGGAGTTGGGAAATGAAATGGCAGAAAGATAGAAATAACAGAACTTAAGGATTTAAAAGTAAAGTCGAAGACACACGAAGAGACAATCTTGAAAACTGTTGGAGATGATTGTAATTCAGAGATTAAAAACTGAAGCACGCAAGCGGAAAGAAAGAAAATGGAGGAAGAGAATTTCATATTGAAAGGATAAGAATTCAGATCTCGATATACAATTGCATTCCAGTGGTTAGTGGACGACACCAGTTTTTACTGGATGACCTTTGAAGGAGAAGGGATAGAAAAAAAACGGACTATGTTACTTAGTTGTTAATTTTTTTCATCAGTCATAGTTCAGCTTATAGCTATAGAACCAACAGAAAGAGCAGTGGAATACAATTACATAAAGGAGTTGCCGCTGAAATGTTTTAAGCTAAGTACTGAGTTTTAGAAAGCATTCTGGAAAAAGGTTTCGTTTGAATTAATGACATATTTTGAGGAATGACCCAGTGACAAATTTGTTTCTGTACAGCTTCGACCTACTCAACGGACAAAATCAAGAAAAGTGTGTCTAACGAAGTGCTTGAACATTTTATTGATAGCTTGGGAATATTATATCATTGTTAAATATTGTTCACTGTTTGGGGGATTACGATTGTATTCCGGAAAGCGGGAAATCATTTACATAAGTGGTAGATTGTGTAGGTTTGTGCTAATGGTAGAAGTGCGGTAAATTTGAGAGGAAACCAGTATCAGCCAAATTTAAGTCTCCGACAAACAGAAAGGTGCATTTGATTAATAAATAGTTGGACTTTGGATTGCTAAACATGTATCTGGCGAGTTTTAAAATTTTTCTTCAATTTACCTCATTTCATTTTTTAATTGATTTTGATCAAACAATAAATCGTGGTGTGCTACAAGTTCGCTACCGAAAAGTAGACCACTATAATATATATAATATAATATATATATATATATATATATATATATATATATATATATATATATATATTGAAAATTTCTCTGATTTTGGAATGTGAGTAGTCGTTAATAGAACAAAGCATATATTTTTATTAAATTTTCTTTTAATAAGCGAAGTAATCTGAAAAAATTCTGAAAATACATCAAAATTATTTTTTTCTTCTTAAATAAGTTAATATTTTTTTTGATTCATATATATCTTAAATCTCAAACTACATATTATTGCATATTACCCATATAGTTGTGAAGGGTATTTGGCATAAAATGTTTTGCCAAATATATGCTCTAGAAGTTCCATAGAATGTCAGTACTTTGGGCGCTAATTACAGTAGTATTGCTTAATATCATTATATTCGTGAAAAATTTCGAACAATTATAATTTAAGTGCACATCATAAGTAAACTCGAATGAACGAAGCTATTAAATCCATTGTTTAAAGTAAAGTTTTTACTTTTATTTATTAAAATGTGAATTAAAAAAGCCTCGTTTGCTGCAGAAAATTTATAAGGCATTACAAATTTTGGTTTTCTCCTCTCTGTCATTCCAGAATTTAAACAACAATAGATTGCTGACCCTTGAAAAATAATTGGCTGATAAATTTAAGTAATATGAAAGGAAAGTTGGTTTGTAAGCCTTTCAAATATTATCCGGGACAATTTGTTTAGAAGTTGATACTAAGGGTACAAAATGAATTACATAATCTCTGTGATGCTAAACATAAGTTTTATGCAACTGCTTGACAACTGTAACGCTTAAAAAGTATTTCAATGTTTCAGAAATTTAATTCTCTTTGTTTGTGAAACCAGTGCAGTAATAGTTGGTGTACCTCTACGAGCAATCGAAATCCACATTAATTGAAATTTCATCTACAGTGCCTGATATTATTTATTTAACGTTTCAATAGCAGCAATATTTTCCAGTGTTACAACTATATGTGACAAACATCTTCTTCCTCCTACACTTTCATTCAACTATTAATTTCAGTAGTTTTTTTACTTTCACCTGTCAAAAATCTTTAAGCAAAATGTATTTTTTATTAGTTTCTTCAATTGGCCTCTGTTACCTACCTATATTCCTTATTTTACTACAAACAGTATTACCAATTTACTGGAAAGTATTATGAAATTTTGAATAGTTTTTAGATATTTCATGGATTCACTTGTCATACATATGAAAGATTTAAGATCGCTTCAATGTTCATATTGCCTTGATATTTAGTGGCCTTTTTTATTGTGCCTAATTTAAATAATTCCTTCATATTTAGCTGTCTAGTGGGCAGTTGACTAACGCTCTGGCCATTGGTACCACAGGCTTCAGGTTCGAATTCTGAAGGTGGGATGGCTGTTTGTGAGTGGTTCGGAATCCATATAAAACTGTAGGTCCCATTCTAATCAGCCAAAAGTGTGCACAAAATGAATGTAGAACGACAAATCAAACCATTACATTTATAACATCTTCAGAAATTGCGTGGATTTTGTTAATCAGATTTGAAAAGATTTTGTTAATTTTAATTTATCTAAGAATTCATTTATATCAAATAGGAAAAATCAACATTACTTTCAAACTTTGAAACTCTTAATAATCGACAGTTCGCTTTACAGTTGGATAAGCAAAATTGGCACAATTTCTCTGCAATCAAATTTTCAAAGTGATTTTCTTTCAAATTCAAATTTAAAATTCTTGTATCCCATTTTAAGGAGAAATAAATCCTAAATATAGTTTAAAGAAATCTTAAAAAATTAGGTCTCATTTAGATCATTTTGTTATCATCTTCTAGAATTTAAGGTTCTTTACCCAAAGTAGCAAGTAAAATCCCGTACGTTAGCAAACATCCAAAACTGGTGATTATGAGGGATCTGTCGAAAACATAAATCTTCCATAACGTGAGGTTATTTTCTAAAACAATGTTGCTTTTGCATTTAATTTTCCTTCTAATTTCAGGGTAGAAATGACGCACCACATATCGTATTATTAACTTGGCTTCGGCAGCCTTTTCATTTGTCATTGATGCAAAGATCATTAGCAGCAAGTGATGTGACAAGTGATAAAAAACCGGACATATCTCATATGCACTTACACTAGTGACGAATGCTAACCTGTAGCCACTCCAGAACAAACCAAATAAGTTCAAAAGTGTTACAAGGATGGTAGGAATCGAGAAACAATCATCCATGCTTCTCATTGTTGTTGCTGTGCTTTCATAACTTTCGATTAATTTTCTCATTTCTTCAATAGAATGATCGTCATTAAGTTGCTGAAGTAGATGATTGAAAAGATCTCGCATGAGGATGCAAGTCAGACTATAATAAACAACAAAAAGATAAAAGATATTAATCGAAATAAAATCGAATAAAGTTTCTGAGATTTGCAAAGTCAAAACACAATAGTTTGAAGCAGGATGTTTTACACCAAAAAAAGAATAGCATAAATTTTCTTTTTCAGTTTGGCTTGAGTTGTCTCTATACAAATAAAATGTGATTTCAAATAGAAATGATATATTAATAAAGATGTAATATGCAATGAAGTAATATTTCTTGCATTTTATTTTGCACAGTGGTAACATTTTATATATTTTTCTTATACTTTCTCTAATTAATGGCATTTTCCCTCGTATTTTGTAAGTTAGTACATAAAGTAATACCAGCATATATATCATACATGCGCGAATGAATGTCTTTCTTTTCTCTTTTGAATCTATCAGCCAAAACAATTCAATTGAACATCTAATGCATACAATAATACGAATGGAATATATCCAACCATTTTTAATAAATGTAGTGAATCGCTTTGGTTTACTGAAATACGTTTGGGTTTTGTATCTGTTTATAGAAACATCTGAAACTTCTATTCCAAAGAAAAGATATAAAATGAAGATCCACTTATACTGGTGTGAAAGACAGTCATCAGGAAAGTTTTCATCCCTTGGGTTCTGTCAAAATTTTCAGTCTCATCAGTCTTGAACGATTCAACACGATTTATTTTCATCTCTTGATGAATTGGAAGACACTTTCTTTATATCCTTATAAATTTCTCCATCTGCTGAAAGCGTTATAAATTTCCAATGATCACAAATGATTTCTTGTAATGCCAGTAAGAGATTATTGACGAGTTAATTTATAACTCTTGCTAAAAAGCAATAATAAATTCTGTCATTTCACTCAACAACGAATACTATGACTTATTACATTCCTGATTAAGGAGATTTTGAGAATTGAACGAATCTTAAGACTACATATTTTAATATAATTATTAAAATGCTGAAGTTCAGTACTATATAAATAATTTTAAAAAATTCCGTTGATGATGAGAAATTTTGTCCACAGTTTTTCCGGTTTTCCTAAGATTATTTGAGAAACAGTTCAATCGCTCAAGACAACTGGTTTCATTTCCTGAAGTCAAACCGTATGGTGCTTGTCTGACTAATATAACTCTAAAATCTTAAAGAGAGTGAATAACTTTCAGAATAAGTACTTTGTGCCTTCCTTCATTGAAATTTTAATTTTAACATCCATTTTACTGAAGCTTTTGCTTAAACACAGCCCAAGGAGGTTACAACACGAAATATGTCTGGTTCTTTAATACATCAAAGATGTAGAGACAGATATAATGATACAGTAACATAATTAATAAGAATTATGAATCGAAAGTGAAATGTGTACTGTGATAACATCAGCGTAGTTAAATAATACATTGATCATAAGTGATTTCTTCTAATACCAGTAAGTGATTGCTTACGAGCTAATGCACTAACATTATTGGATGCTCTTTTTGTATTAGTGACGTTGGCACTATGGTAGAGCAAAAACTGCATATATTCGATATTTTAATGAAATATTTTGTGCAAAAGCACCTTAATAATTGTTATTACTTACAACATCAATGATACTATCTTCTCAGTAATGATTTTGCCGATATTTTTCAATTTTTAAAGCTGAAATAAAATAACATCTTTTCAATTTCATGAAACATTATCCTTTTGTTAAATAGTTCGTAAACATACCTGTATAAGGAATTTCAATCATTCTAGATGATAATGCGTTTTTGCTGTGGGAACGAAATATTGGTTTTCGATTATAATTAAGTTGCCCCAAGTGTAATTTTTTTTATATTTTAGTATAAAAAAGAATTATTGCAATTTTTTCTAATATACCTTGAAATAAATTGAAATGATTTAGGATGAACAGTGTTTGAATGGGAAGTAATTGATTTTTTTTTTTTGTAATATGCGCTACGAGCTCATTTTATAAAAGAACATTATTATTTTATCTTTTTTCTTAACCAAAGTTTTTATTTTAAAAATACTGTAAAAGCTTTTTATTTTTAATTTACATTACAATTATCAGTTTGTAATCTAAATAATTACATGAATCTATATCTAGTAACTGCAATTTTATTTGATTTTTTGTTTTAAATATCATTTTTTGACAAATCTTATTATATCTACCATTTCTTATATTCTTGGCTATCTATTTGTTCTTCTATAATGTATCAAATACGATTAAGATGAATATATTCTACATTGTGAACAGGCAGTCGTTTAAAATGTAGATTATTTTCACATCCATTATCTCTTGCAATAGGCATAAATGAATATGCATCCATTATCTATTTTTAAATTAAAAAAAAACTTTTAAAAGCTTTTTATTTTTAATTTACATTACAATTATGAATTTGTTATCCATAAAATTATATAAATATATAGGCTGTTCTTGTGATTTACTTTAATTTTTGCATTAAATATCATTTTTTGACCATTTTGGTTACGTAATTTATTATTAATTCATTGCCTATCAACACTTATGTCCATAAATTAAGGATAATGAAGTTCAGGCAAAGAAAGAGACAGAAGAAAAACAAATTTCACTTATTTGTAAAGTCTATTTATTAAACAAAAGGTAAAGAGCAAAAAAGATGCTATATATTTGACATAATTAATAAAAATTGCGATTTTTACTCCCTGGAGCAAATTTCAAAAAAAGAACCTATTTACAAAAAACAGTATAACATGGTTAGTATGATGGTTAATATGGAGTATGTCTCCCGGACGATGCAATACAGGCCTTACAACGCCTAGGCAGGCTGAGTATCAAAATATCAATCTGATCTTGGGGAATATTGCACCACTCATCAAGTAGTGCCCTCCGAAGTTCCGGTTGACAGGTTGGGAGGGGGTTGACGGGTTAAATTCGTCGGCCAAGCATATCCCACACATGCTCTATTGGATTCAAGTCCGGTGAGTATGCTGGCCAATCCATACGGGTGATATCCTCCAATTGAAGGCATTCGTCTACAATGTTTGCACGGTGAGGACGGGAGTTGTCATCCATAAAGAGAAATTCAGCACCCATGGCGCCCCGAAACAAACGTGCATGTTGTTCCAAAATGACCTGCCGATAGATGTGCCTGTCATCGTTACGCTCTCAAGATGCAGGTCAGTTCTGGAACCAAGAATAATTTCTCCCCAAACGAGCCATCCTGCACCACCGTAACGGTGTCGTTCAATGATGTTCTCTTGGTGGTAACGGGTACCTGACGCTTACCATAGGAAAGTCCGGCGGGAATCAGACTGCAAACTAAACCTGGACTTGTCGGAAAACATCACACAAGACCAAGTACTTATTATTATTTTTTATTATCCCACCAACCATTTTCCTTTGATTTGTATTTTCTTTCCTATTCTGTCCCGTCTCAAGTCTCATATTTACATAGGCTTCATAGGTATCATGTTTTAATAATAATAAAAAAAAAAATATCATTATCAAAGTGTATAAATTTTCAACCAGCACGTTAAAAGCACGCTTTTACCAGCTCGCTTGTGAATACAAAATCTCTAAGTATACTGTTGATAGTGGATATGATTGTATTGTTTATCTGTATCGATAAGTGTTATCTAACAAAAAACATATTTTGTTAATGGTTTATGATTTCACAAACATCTGCTTCACTTGAACAAACTTTTTATCTTCTTAAAAATATAAAAAGCGACATAATTTATGAATATTATATATTTTTATTATAATGCATTTAATGGCAAAATTTACATATTGCCTTTTGCGTATGATTTATTTAATAATAATCTTTACGTTTATGGCAAAAGGAAAATAATGTATGAAGTTTCTGTAATATTCGATTCAGGACTTAATATCAACTTATTTTTACATGATTATACACAAATAATCAATGAATTAATCACTATTGTGTGTTAATGCACATACTTCTTGAACTCTTGAAATGAATTAACCAACATTTGCAAGTGAAGAATCCTTCGATGCTTATAGCTTTGCATTGTTTAACGATCATTAAGAAAGCGTACTTACTGATGGAAGCAATGCACTCCTTTGAACTATTAGTCAACTGCTGTCAGTCTTTGATAGGAAAAATAGTCCAAAATTCTCTAAGTAGTTCGGTCGCTTTAATATTAATTGATGCTTGGAATTCAATTGGTGCAATTCTATTCCAGGCAATCTATATCACCTTATCAATGAGTACAATTATGTATCGATGTACTTACGTATACTCCATATGACATGAAAGAGATTTTGCATTTGCGGTATGGAATCTAATCTCTTTGAAAGATTATGAAAAACATCCTTTAATCTGGCATAAAATGCAATACCTATACTGTGGTTGATAGTTTATATGATGGAATTTTAAGTGAACCAACCATTGTATGTATGTCTATTTTGTATGATTTAATCATTCTTCTTTATATATATATATATATATATATATATAGTCTGCATACGAGCCACTTCAGGTTTTTTACATAACTAATATTATTATGGTTTTGTTATACAATTTTATTGTGTTTCCATGTAGATAATTTACGTAAAATCGTCTAAGTAAAAATAATAATAATTATTATTATAAATATAATTAGTATAATTAATTATAATAATATTCGCGCATCCTGCACTTATACGAATTTCGTGTTTTCGGCTTAGAAGTGGAATCCTTCCATGAATCTATAATTATCTGTCTTTAAATATGTTAAATATTATGTTTCTGGGTGTGTCAGTAAAGCTGTGAGTTCTCAAATCTTTGCCTCAACCCAACCACATCCAGTTACAAACTGAGTACCGAAATTGCACAACACAATACTATAATATTAATTGTTAAATTTATTATTTAGGGGAGTTATATATAAAAAATTAATAAATATAAAATGAATATTTCTCGAAATATTTTTTTTTTGGTGGTGGTTAAATTACAGAGCAGGTGGAGTATTTTTTCTAGGGATACTGTAAAAACTAAAATCCCCCCTTCCTGAAAAAAAACAAGTCGAGGCCTTTCCTCTGTGAATGTATTCATAACCATGAAACATCAGCCAGCAGAGAACAACGTCATAAAAACTTGACCAATGATATCATGATTCCAAACTAGTAATATTAAAAAAAATTAAAGTTAATTCCAATTTTTTTTTACTATATTTTAGAAAGTCCTTTATAAATAAAATTGAAATTTTCTTCTTAAATCTGGCGTCATCTATTGGTAGATCCATACAACTTAAATCTCAAAAAAACTAACTAAATATAAAAAAAAACTAAAAAATAACTAACTAACTAAATTTGAACTCGAGTGGATGAATAAAAAGTATTGTATTAACGGCTGAAAATTTGAAAAAGATTTATCTGGGAGAAGGGGAACTAATATTAGGAATTGCATAATAGATCACATTCTGCAATAACTGGATATATTTCTTTAGTTTTGGGATGCATGCGTAAGAAACATTGTAGGGTCTAAGTAAAAAAAAAAAAAACGAAATTGGAACAAAAACGAAACTGAGATGAGAGGTTTTCATGGAATTTTAATCGATCAAATGTTATTTATAAAGTTGTAAATGTTTATGAAGATATCATAAATATAGTACGAAGGATAATCACGACAGAAAAGTTGTAGAAAAAAGGTTTTGTTTTAAAAAATGTGTTTTTCTTTCAATTTTAAAGCCATATGATTGAATAAGATCATCATATTGCAATACATGTAAATTATACTTTATCCTTTTTGATGTGGGAATTCAAATATCACGAATACTTCTTTTACCTTGAAAACTAAAACCGAAAGGAACAAGGAATATTTGTAAACAAACATTTTTAGCAATGAACATATATATTAAAATGTCAATAAATATAAAAACAATTTTTTCAGCTTAGTACAACAAAAATGGGTCAAAATATTAAATTAATGTAATATATTATGCCAAATTATTTACTTAATTTTAATCAAATAATATTTTTTATATGAAGATTTGCAATAAATATAAAATTAATTAATTTTCATGGGTTTTTATAGTGGGGAGTGCTGTCAAACTCACTTTAATTTAGGTATCTAGCTGTTTCACTAGTCTGATGAAAAGCAAACTAAATTTATTTATTTACTTATTTATTTATTAAAGGATAGATAAACCTTTTGTGTGTTTGTAATTCCTTAGCATTAGTTTAAAAAATTGGATTCTAGTTCAAAAATATAAAAAAAACAATGTTCGATTGTGTGACAAAAGTTTTATCTATCTGTTAATAAATAAATAATTCATCAACTCAAATGTTTTTGAAAACCTATATTTTCAATAATGAAAAAAGATAGTTTAACAATTGACAAATAAATAAATAAAAACATTGGAAGTAATTTCTTACATTTGATTTAATCCTTTAATTGTATTTTTTGTGAGAAAATAGTTTCGGTCTTTACTTTGCGGCTTATCCATCAATTTTCCGGAAAAACCAAGCGTTTTTATATATTAGAGTTTGAATTATTTTTGACGTCCTAGAATTGTTATTTTGTAAACAAAAAAATCTGGAAAAATTTTTATATTTTGTGCGACGTTATTTTTTTTTTTTTTATTCAAGGCAATTGCTTGCGAATCTACAGGGAATATCGATTTGTAATACTGATAAGATAATTGGATATTAAAAATGTAACTCAATTTGTTATTATATTTGCTCCTCCAATGGTTAATTCATAATAAAATATTGTTTCGACTCGATGTAAGATGCTTTTAGAAATATAAAAGTATTTCACGTGCATTTCTTATAAGAAAAAGAACATTTTAATTCATATTTTGAATTAACAATGCATCCTTTTATTCATAAATTATAATATAATTAATAATAGTCAAAAAATTTAAATTTTATACATCCAAAAAAGTGGTAAATATTCGGAAATGTCGTCGTTCTTAGGTTTTTCGGAGTACCATGGCCGATATATTTGGCCTTTACTCCAGGATTGCAATCACATAAAGAGTTCATGAATAAAAAACACATTGATACATATAGAAAATTGGATAAGTGACCAAAGAAACTGCCCATATTTACAAAAATTACAAATATATACAAATTACAATTATTCACAAATTTACAATTCAAACAAAGAAAATTTAAAAAAGAGAAGTTCAAACTTAAAAAATGAAAAGTAAAAACAAAAAATTAAGCTAACAAAAATTACAAAAAAGGAAAAAAGCAAAAAATATTTACAAACAATTAAAGAGAGTAAAAAAGAAAAGGGGAATATACTACAGAGTAGAGTAATTGCTGCTAGGAATGATGACTAAAGTCTAGGTCAGTTTCAAATTATGCAGAGACGCCCTTGGGCGCTATTCGGAAATGCAATAAAAGATTAAATTAAAGTTGGTTGTGGTTCTTCTTCATTGAACAACTGCCCCATGGTGGTCCATGTCCACCTAGCTACCGGCAGATTTTGAGATAGAAGATGTTTTCTTTCTACTGGGTAGGGTTGTCATCCCTATGCTTAACAGTCATATTATATCAGGACCTATCAGTGAATTCCGAACCACGCAAAACTCCGTGGCACATCGGGACTCGAAACCTGTGGTACTGAGCGACAGAGATCTAGTCACTCGACAATCAAGCCCCATAGGTGTGGTGACACTTTTTTTTTTTGAAGTTTGATTTACAGATATACTTTTAAAGATATAAGGAATAAGCTAAATCAATTAATTGTCATTCTTAAAAAACTTTTTTAGAAATAACAGAAGTATTGAATGGAAATATTTTATTTTTGCACCAAAAACAAAAATATATATGTTTTGTACACATTTAAAAGCTCTCAATGTTTATGGTATTTTTAACGAATCTTAACTTGCTGCAAAAATTTAGGATGCCATGAAAGCTAACTTCAATATAATTATAATAATAAATAAATAAAGAAAAAGAAAAGAAAAAATTGTGAAATCTGTTTTCTTTTATAACCATGAAACACGAGTTGCAAGAGAACAATGTCACAAAAAGTCATTCACCCATTTCTTTATTCGAAATGATTCACTGACAATCCAGAGTAATTGGATATATTACTTTAGTCTTAGAGCATGCTATACAAAAGATCGCTGTCATATATGCACTAGAGTGGAGAAATAGAAAATTTCACATAGATGTTGAGGAGAGATTTTATGAAACTTATCAAATATTACTTATGGAAATTTAATTCCCAAAATATCTAGAAGGATATAATTTTTTTAAAATGTAAAATTGATCGCTGATTATTTTTTCTTTTAAATTTTATGATAGTCGCCTTGCTTCAAAAATTTAGTTTGACTTTTGTTGTGGTTTGTCCAATCACTCAAAAATTAAAAACAAAGGGGAGGAATAAATAAATACCTGCATATCGGACCAGCCGATTATTTATTTTACTCATAAAATTTAGAATTCAATGTAAGAACAAAGTGCATAACAACAGTCTTAAAAAAAAAAAAAAATCTTATAGAAATTAAAAAGATTTTTTTTTAAAACCTAATTTTCACTTTGAAATGAAATCGTCTTTGCTTTCACCAAAACTATCTTTTTGAACAACTTTACATTATTTAATAAGATAATTATTAACTCGAGAAGTAAATTTAAATAAATATTATGTAAAAAAGCTTGTGGAAGAGATTTAATATATCATTTATAAAACAGCCCGTGAAAGAAATTTAAATTAATCAATAAGAATAACACGTGAAAGAAATTTTTAAAAATCAAACAATAAGAAACGTTGAAAAGGGGACCAAAAATTGATGAAGGAAACGAAAAACTCCGCTCTCCAAAATAATATCCATAATTTTACGGGTATTGAAATGAAATAAAAATAAATATACCAGAAAATAAAGAAATAAAGCATCATTACTCTGGAACAGCTGTCACTATTAATTTATTGTTTTTTTCAAGTCCTTCAAAAAACTAATATTATAAAATTTAATTAAATTACCAGGAAGTTATTTAAAAAAAAAAGAAATTAACTCAAGTATTAAATGTCAGCTAAACATCACAATTCAATTTTCACATAATAAATATTTTTCTGAATAAAATTTCGATTTATTGAATTTTTTTACCTGACACTTTTTAAAGACTGTTTTTTCAAATGAAAGGAAATATTGATAAGATATTCATTATTTGTGTGAAAGCTAATGAAGAAAACAATTGAAAAAGAAGGAAGTTAATGCTATTAAACAACATCGATTTGCTTATCAGGTTTACGAATCTATAATGTTGATTAGCAAAGCTGAGCCTAATGAATCAGTGTATTGTTCATTATCAAAACCGAATTTATGGAATCAACCTACTTTTAGTAAAAAACTACTCAATCAATAAAAAAATATTTATTAAAAATATTCTTCAAAAAAAATGTATTACTAGGTATTAACAATAGTGTGGATATTTTCCTCAAGTATATAATATTAAGAAATTTTAATCGAATATCAATATTGAAATAATTTATTGAAAAAAATACGAATAAAATTAACATTGAAAAAAAATGTATTTTTAGCTTTTGCTTATATCGCGATTTCCAACAATACATGACTTACAAATTTCGGTTTTGTTATTGTAAATAACACGACAATCAATAATTATATTTAGTTTTTCAATAGATTAACTTTTATAAGTTCTTTACAAAAGCGATTGTCTCAGAAAAAAGATTTTTTCATTTTTTATTTTTTATTTCTTGAAATAGTTTTTAATATTTTGTTGTTTAGTTTTATTTTTTATTTTAAGAAAGATAACAAGTAATACAAAAAAAAAAAAAAAAAAAAAAAAAAAAAATTTAAAATCAATTCCAACTTTTTTCTCACTTTATTGCAGAAGAGCCTTTACAAATAATTTTCATTCATTTTTTTAAGTTTATCTGGCGCCATCTATTGGTAGATACATGCAACTTAAATCTAAAAAAAACTAAAATTAATTAAGTTTAATTACTGAATTAATATTTGAAAAAACTGTATAAACATCAAGTGTGATCCACTACAAGTTCAAAAAATGTATTTGAACTTGAGTGGATGAATAAAAAGTATTTTATGAACGATTGAAAATTTGGACAAGAAATATATAGGGAGAGTGTGAGCTAATAGAAGGAATTGAAAAATAGAGCAAATATTTAAACAAAGATAAATGAAATCATCAAGCCTTCATCGTTCACAGATCGTTTTAACATTTTGTTTGTTATATTTATATTTTTATAATGTATTAATTTTTTTAATTTTTATAATTATTTAATTACAATTATTAAATTTATGTTTAAAAATTAGTAATTAGATTTAACATCTGATGAAAATAACATTTAATTCCTATAATGAATCTTCGCTTTATTGCTTTATTCATTTTATATTTATTTATTTTTGCCTTAAATGTTGACATAAAACATCATGAAAATTTAAACCAAAATATTTTATAATGAAAACTAATTTCAAATTCATTTTAAGATTTCATCGTCCTGTTTATTTGCAACAAATCTTAAATGAACAATTAAAAGTGAAATTTAAACTATCTAGTTTCTTCACCAATATTATACTTATAACAAAAATTCAACTCATATTCAAACATATTTTTCCAAAATGTTTCTTCTTTCTGTTAACTGCGAAAAAAACATGGCTTCTTGTTGTTGTTCGATGCATCTTGAACAAGAAGAAAATTTTCAGCTGGTTCAGCTTTTTTCTTCGAGCTGGAATATGTGTTGAAATGAGACACCATATCGGAATGATTTTGTAATGACTTTCACTGCACAGCAGAAAAGGAGTTTTATTTTCTGCATCAAGTAACTCCTTCACGACTCAAATAAGAAGGGCTATTTCTTAAAATTCAACGAAAAGAAAGCGCTCAAATTTCTTTGTACGTAATACGAAACGTTAATTTTTCTGAAATTTCTGAAGAATTCTGTTTTTTTTTGTTCCTTTTATAAGCTTTTGAAAGATTATTTTACTCGAAGGAGTTTTTTTTAATAATCTCTCCTTTAGAATTTATGTCTCAAATATTTTCTGAAAATTCGAAGTTATATTGGCTGTTGTTTATGAAATATTTTTGTTTCAGGTTTTAGATGTGCTAATATATTTTATATTTTTTACAGTCGGTCATATGTAATGTTTAAATTTTTAATAATTACAATTATTAAGTTGATTTTAAACAGGGCCTCGTCATCGGAGGGCATGTCATTTAGGGAGAGATTTTAATTACAGTAAAATGAATTTTAATTTTTGCTAATTGAAATATTATATGATAGGATATTGAAAGAAAAATTAGATGGAAAAAAATTCCCAACCAAGTATTAACCGGTGGTTCTGAAGGTTCTTCTGAAAGGTTCGTAGGCTGATACATAGATGACGCTACTAGTATTAAATAAATATTATTTTTAATTAGCCTTAACCTTCAAAAGGCACGTGTATAAATTTGACAGCTGTTGCACTATTAGTATGTGAGCTATAGCATTTTTTGTAAAGCGACTTTTGTTAGTTTGAAAAAAATGGATAAAAAGGAATTTCGTGTGTTAATAAAGCATTGCTTTTTGGCTAAAAGAAATACTATTGAAGCCAAGGCAGAATATGCAAAGAAAAACAAATTAAAATATTTCACAGAAGTTTTTCCATATGTATGATTCTCATAACTATTCCAAGATATAATTAAAGTTTCTTATGATTGCGCGGAAATAATTTAAGTTCCAAATAATGCAGTAAGGTTTATTAGATGTATTTTTTCACATTTTGAAAAAAATAGAAAATAACATTTTAAACCTAAATAAACAGGAACAAAAATTTTCCCAAATTATTTAGTATCACATCACATTTATCTGCTTCCCACTAATTTTCGAAAGTAGTTTAAATATTGTTATTCTAATATTTATTTATATAATTAGAATAATTTCCACGATTTCAGATTTGGAAAGAATACTTCATTAGAAATTTTAAAATTAGCTATGCAATTGTGATTAGGGAAATATTAAGAAGTAAATCAAGATTCAGAAGGCCACTAAATCTGCATTACAGACTCATCCAGTGAAAAATAAATGCAAATCCAACATAATTGGTTACAAAATTCAAAACGTAACAAGTGGACTGAAAAGTTCATAGGCTGACACCTAGATTTCCCTATTAATATTAAATCCATGTGATTTTTAGTAAGCCCTAACCTTCAAAAGACACGTGTATAATTTGACAGCTGTTGCATCATTAGTATGTGAGCTATAGCATTTTTAGTGAAGCAACTTTTGTTAGTTTGAAAAAATGGATAAAAAGGAATTTCGTATGTTAATAAAGCATTGCTTTTTGGCTAAAAAAATACTATTGAAGCCAAGGCTTGGCTTGATAAACATTATTCGGACTTTGCAGCAGGAAAATAAACCGTAGAGAAGTGGTTTGCTAAATTTAAACGAGACAAAATGAGCACCGATGACGATACACGCAATGAACGCCCCAAAGAGTCTGTTACCGACGAAAACATCAAAAAAGTCCACAAAATAATATCTGACAATCGTAAAGTGAGGTTGATTGAGATAGCCAAGACCCTAAAGATATCAAAGGAACGTGTTGGACATATCGTGAATGAATATTTGGATATGCGAAAGCTCTGTTCAAAGTGGGTGCCGCGCGAACTCACAATCGGCCAAAAACAACAACGAATTGATGATTATAAGAAGCGTTTGGAGCTGTTCAATCGTAATAAACCCGAATTTTTGCGTCGATATATGACAATGGATGAAACATGGCTCTATCATTTCACACCGGAATCCAATCGACAGTCAGCCGAGTGGACTGCACGTGATGAACACTAAAAATGCTATAACCTCACTAAAAGTGCTATAACTAAAAGTGCTATAACTCACATACTAATAGTGCAACAACTGTCAAATTTATACACGTGTCTTTTGAAGGTTAGGGCTAAATAAAAATCATATAGCGGCATCTATGTGTCAGCCTACGAACTTTTCAGCCCACCTGTTATATATTTTTCTTTCAAAGCATATTTGCGCCGTGTATATCTGACTAGCACCCTTAAAAAGTGATCGATTCGTCCGTTTCCGTTGTTAAACCGGATTTTTATCATTCTGCCTTTAAAGAGTATCTAAAAATGCAATACTGTAATAACTGAATTGAATTTAAAATACTATATAATTCTTTTAATAATTGCACTAGAATGAACATAACTAAAAACGCAGTTATTTGAAAAAGAAGGGACATGATTTGCCCAGAGTTCGTATTTTTTTAAATTTCTATATGATTTAATACTCTTTGTTGAACATCATCGAATTGTAATAGTTAAAATAAAGTGTTCATATAGAATTAGATAATATGATAATATAAACAAAAATATATGATAGAAATATGTTAAGTACATCGTATTTCACAAAGATAAATGAAAAAATGCTTTTATTTATATTAGATAATTTATTATTTGTCTTGAACATGATTTAATTATGTTTTTATATACATAAATTATTTAATTTCTATAGTTTTGTTATTTTATTCGGGTGACTCCCTTCAACCTTCATTATATCCGTTTACTGGTTATTTAAATCTTGTTATTGCAGAGTATTTAGTTCACTTCACGACACATGAATGATTTCTAATTGATATTTTCAAATTTTTAAGTAGAATATTCCGAAAATTATACAAAAAATGTAAGAAATAAGCCTTTCAATTTAATAGAAATATAAGTTCTTTCTTCAAAAATTTTATCTTCCAAATTTAAAACAATCTTTCAAAAGTGCAGTTTGTTTCGAGTTAGGAAATTATAAAAGTTTTTATTTGTATAATCTTTCATGCTATCGGTTGAAAGAGCAGACACTTCGTACGGGCATGAGAGGCATTTGAAAGAAGAAATATTCCCCGTGGTTACAGGTAAGCCTTCATAGCATTCAGGATTAGAACGTGATTGGTGGGGGATTTTTGTGACGCGGCTCCCACGGAAGCTCATATTTCAGGGTTACACGCGCTTTCGCAGGAATGGATCTGACACACTTCTAGGGTTTGGGGTTTCACATCGTCACGAGTTTTGAAAGCGGGGAAAGTTTCTTTCCAAACATAAATATATAACGACTGTAGAAGGTTTGGAAAAGATTGTAAAATGGTTTAAGAATGTATTTATCTTTCTTTGGCACAGATATAAGAATATTTCTTTTAATTTGTAACAAAATGGAATTTTTCTTAATTTTGCATTCGAGAATACTTTTAAAAGAAACAGAATCGACTAAATATTTTATGACTTAAAATTGGATCTTGGATTATAAAATTTAATTCACCAAGGAATTACATGTCGTCAGTGAGAAAAGTTTGCAAATTTTTCATATTTGTAGTGATGTTCATCAAAAATTAATTGGTTAAATTATCAGTACTGAGAGCTTTAAAATCTCATTTTATGAATGGTATTAACGATTTCATATTTGGAAATTAATGAAATCAAAACAGTGCTCGGTTACAATGTTGGTTAGCCCTGAATTAGAACAATAACAGGATTTTGGTTGTGGGTGTTTCGAAACTCGTTTGTTTAATTAGAATGAATAAAAAAACAGGCAAATCTTGCAACAGGGTTCACTAACAGTCGACTACAGTATTTCTGCTTAATTTCCACACGTGTAACAAAAAACTGAGTTACCTTTGGAAATGGTGATAAAAGAAGTACATTGTTTTCCGAGAAAAATGTTAAGGGTAGTTGATCCACATTTTGTCTGGGAGAAAACTCAAAAAATTATCCCCGGCTAGCTTTACACAAACTAATGTAAAGCCACGTTTCAGGAAACAATGATTACATCGGACATCTATGAACAGGTTTGATCTTACCTTGCTGATCGCCATCTTTTCCGTTTATTATAAATCCAAAGATTAAATTGTGTTAAGCTTTATTAAATAATTTACATATTTAATTACTTTCATGAATGGAGTAGGTTTAGAAATTAAAGACAGAACTTTTAAAAATTATTAAGAACTTTTAATTAACAATCTGTTTTGAATCGAAATTGTTGGAAATTTAATATTTAAATAAGAAATCGTGCAAAATTTTAATTATACAATAAAACGCAATTTCAATATAAATGATATTTTTGACATTCGAATATATTGTTTTATAGAAAGATATAGTCGTATTACATTCTCTGCAAAATATTCTCATCCAAAATATTGTTAATTAGGCTGAACTTTTCAAATCAGTGGAAATCCGGAAGTACGGAAAGCGTAACATTTAATATCCCATATCTCTATAAATTATAAATAATGTTGTATGAAAATTAATAATAATATTCATTATTTCACACTAAAAATTTAATTAAATAACTTTCAACGCTTAAATTTAATTAAATTTATGACTTGAAAGTTTTAAAAAGATGAGTTTTCCGAGTTTATGACGATTTTTACAACGAGTTATTAATATTTGCATTTTATTATTTTTATTTTGAACTAATTCAAAATCGGATAACGAAAAAAAAACAAATTTTTTCATCAAAAACAATATGAATCTGCAGCAATATATTTTGTTAGAATTCAAATATTTATGGAGATGCGTATTTAAATTTATGGAACATAAAAATGCGCATGTTACATGAATATCATTTTAAGCGAAAGTGCTCTCACGATTTATATCAAAAGAAATAAGATTATCCGTCTAAAAACTAGCGGTAGAAAAAAAAAGAAATAAAGACAAAAGGAAATTGAATTACACTTTCAAAACCCCAATTTTCGTACAGGTATTTTAAATTTGAATTCCCAAAGGATTTGCATGCATTTGCTACGGAAAAAAAACCCACCTGTAAAACTTAGTTAACCAAAATCAAATAGAACGAAACTGACAGTTCAGTATGTTATAAAAAGAAGAAAAAACAACGTTTCTTGTAACGTGATTTTTTTAGAAAGTTCAATTCCCAGGCGTGAGAACAAAGATAGAATTTAAAATCCAATATATGCCCTTCATATCTGACGGCCAACTTGCAAAAAGAACGTCAGAACTGCTTTCACATCAAAAAATAAATAAATAAATAAAATCGAAGAGCAAGTAGAAGGGGAAAAGAAATCTAGAAACATTACCCTGTGATATTTTTTTAACAAGCCTTGCAACTACACACCTGCTGATAACAGTGCGATTCCTGTTGGATTTCGTTATTCCGGGGTAAACAAAATCAATAAGAGGTTGCAAAATAAAAAGAACACAGAAGTTCTCGTGTCTCCCATACAAATTCCATGAAACACATGAGTTGAAATGGCAGAAAAGAGAATGCTTTTTATTAGAAGAAAAGAAAGTGTTTTAGTGTATACAATTTAGTGTGTACATTCTTTTTGAAAGTAAAAAAAAAATAGAATTGGCAAATTTCTTATCCTGTATTTCAGCAAATGACTTGGATATGAAATTATTTAAACATCTGGTCTTTGTAATCCAACAATGCTAAATCTTTGATGAAAAATTCAAGGAAATTTGTTATGGTTTTTGGAAAATAAAACTTTTATTTTCTTTGCCCATAAAAGTGTTTGACAGAAATTCCTATTTCAGTATAATAAAGCATATTTGTATATTAAAATGGTCACTGCGAATTATTTTATGCATTTAAAAAACAATAATTTTAAAATGAATTATTTTAAAAAATAAAGTATAATTTTGAGAAGTCTTTAAGGACAATCACTAAAGTTTAAAGTTAACCTCGTCATTATTTATCAAGGTGAAAAAATAAAAGATTACACATAGGAAAGATCAGTAATTGATCTTTGAACTGTCCAAAATCAGATCAGTAATTGATCTATGTGATTATTTGCTACTCATAGTCGTTTAAAAAAAGAAATCAGAAAATTCCATTTATCATAAAAATTATAGTAATTGTTATTACAAAATTGTAGTATTATTGCAAATGATAACATAATAATAACTGTAATATTAATGAAAATTGAATCTTAATGTGAAGTTCAAATTACACATGAATTCTTTAAAAGGCATTGCCTGGGATTGAACGATGGCTCTAAGCTATTTTACTTTTAGTTCAAGTATATGTAGTTTTTTTTTCTTCTAATGCAGCTGGCAATAGACCGTGATCTTCCGCCATAAGGGCTGCACTGACGTTACTCACTTTGCATTACTCAGGGGGCGCGTGTAACTTGATGGTAAGCCACGGACGCGGAGTAACAATGCCCCCGGAGCTCTCTACGATCCTATCAGGACCGGGACCTACAGCTTAAAGTGGATTCCGAACCACTACATCACCCATGGGCAAAGCCGGGATTTGAACCCGATACCTGTGGAACGAACGCCAGAGCGCTAGCCATTCGGCCATCAGGCCCCTCGTGTATATGTAGGTAATGCATGTATTATGTTAATACACGCAATCAAAACTTATGAAAAATGGATCTTAGTTGTTAAAACTTAATATATCTTAGTTGTTAAAACTACACATGGATTTCTTTAAACCGCATTGTCCAGGATTGAGCTATTGCTCTATGTTATTTTTCTTACAGGCCAAATTGGTATTTCGTTATATAGTTAATGCATGCATGACTTAACTAAAGTTATGAAAAAATGGATTTTTAAATATATATTAGTTGATAGATGAACAAACCTTTCATTATCGAACATAAAAAAAAGACTCCATATCTAAATAATCCATATTTTATTTCAAAGAAGAAAAAATATTCAGTAATACTTTCTTCATCTTAAAAAAAAAGGTTCATTTATTTATCCCCTGTCATTTCTTTTCGGTAAGTAATGAATTCAATTCCTAAATTCCTTTTTCCTCAAAAGCTGCCTCAGTTTTCCTTTTCTCAATGCCAGAAATCGAACGAAGGAAAAAAAATGTTCTGCTCAACTTAATGTCCTGGAATGACAAAAGATATTGGAAATCAATGAATTCGAAGAAAATGGCTAAAGGACCCTCAACCTGTTATGTTTGGTGGTTATTATTATTTTTTTTATTTTCAATAGATTTTTTTTAGAATAATTTTGTCTCTAAATAATGCATCTATTAATAAAGATGTCATAAATATTCTTCAGAATTTCTGGGTAATTGCTTGAATATTTTTCTAAATAACAAAATATTTTTACTGATTTTTTTCTTAAATGTAATTGAATTTTTGAACACGATATTACAATATAGAATATTTTGTTTTTACTTTTTATTGTCTTAAATCTTTTAGTGTTCAATATACCGTAATTTTGCTTATAAGAAAGTTTTTCAATAATTTCGAATTTTTAATGGAAATGAAAAATTACAAAACAAAAAGTTGCATTGTCATTAATATTGTGACGTGACTGTTAAGGGGAAAAAATGGTTAATTGAATTCTTAAAGTGACAAAGTAGGTTCTCTTCTGTTTGATAATTAATTATTCTAACACGACACTTATCTAATGAAGAAAAAGGGTGACATTTCAAAGAAGTCTTTGTTAATAAATTGCCAGAAAAGCAAATTTCAATTTATAGTAGGAACTTAACTTAATGTAATTTCAGTTGCCATCAAAAAAACCTATTAGCATACCGATAAAATTACCGATAAAATTCTAGTTGATTTTGACAATAATTCTTTTGAAGGCTTTCATTTCTTTGTAGTTTAGGATGTGTTGCATGAATTAATAATAATTTTCTTTCAATAGACAGAAATATTATGAAAAATATACGTAAATACTCGGTATTTGTTGAAATGTTTTAAAGTATTAATTATGATGTAGTGAATTAGTGAGAAAATTTACTTTGAAGACGGATTTTCTTTCGTGTAAAAAAGGTCACATTTCACATATTATAAAGAAATACAAATGGAGTAAAATCGTATCCAGTTAAGTCGAGAGTTGCTTAACCTCGTGGAGAGTCGGATATCCTGTTATTTTTCTTCTTTGTACTAAATCCTTTTTTGTACTACGCATTAACCCTTTTTTTTTTTTTTCGCATAAACCCTTTTTTTGTACTACGCATAAGCTCTTTTTCTTTACATTATACATAAAATCTTATTCTTTGCATTATATATAAAAAATTTTCTTTGCACTATATATAAATCCTTTTTTCTTTTCCCAACACATGAACTATTTTTCGTTGGGGAATATATAAACCTTTTTCTTTGTACTACACATAAGCTCTTTTTGCAGTATACATAAAACGTTTTTCTTTGCATTACGCATAAACCTTTTTTCTTTGTGAAATATATGAACCATTTTTCTTTTTATTACACATAATATATTCTTCTTTAATTATATATAAATAAGCTCTTTTTGTATTATACATAAAACTTTTTTCTTTGCATTACGCATAAACCTTTTTTCTTTGTGAAATATATGAACCATTTTTCTTTTTATTACACATAATGTATTCTTCTTTAATTATATATAAAATCTTTTTTTTAATTGTATATAAAATATTTTTTCTTTGATTATATATAAAACATTTTCATTTACATTACATATAAATAATTTTTTTTTTCTTCTTTTTCTTTGTAAGCTTTTTTCTTTGTACCACATATGAGCTCTTTTTCTTTTTTTGTCAAATATATAAACCCTTTTTCTTTTTACCACACACAAGATCTTTTTCTTTGTAGCATTTAACAGGAATTATATTTAATATTCATCATCTATACCGATATATCCATGGATTGACTAACTTCAACTTTTAATAAATTTTTTTGGCACGTAAACAAGCTGAATACTTAATTATGAATTTAAAATGCCTTTTACTCATTAATTGTTGCTATAGGAGGAGCAAAGCTTGGACACGGGATGGAAAATAGTAATAAGGCATTAAATTAAAATAATAAATAACTAAATAAATATCATGCATAAAAATAATATGTACCTATTAATGAATATAAGTAAAAATTATGAACTTGAAATTTCAGTAACTATAACATTAAGAGTAAAAAAAATTAACTAAAAACTATCAACAGTGATCAATAAGACAATACATATAAGAAATGTGAAAATGCGATGGGTTTTGAATAATAGAGTTTGTGTTTACAGTCTACTGTAGTATGTGTGCTTTATTTGGAACATATCATTTAACAGGAGTTATTTTTAATATTCTTCTTCAATACAATGTATCAACATATCGATACGTTGATTAACTTCAACTTTTAATAATTGTTTTTGGACATTAATAAGATGATTGTTGTTATATGATGAAAATGGTTTGGACACGTGCAGGAAGATAGTAAGGAGGGGTGAAATGAAAATAATAAATAAATATACACACATAAAAAATAATACATGCCAATTAAATATAAATAAAAAATATTATATATTTAAATTTCAGAACCTATAAAAATAGGAGTAAAAAAAATTATCTAAAGACCATCAACCGTGATCAAAAAGACAATACTTTCATTTTTATTAACTATAATGAATTATTGGGAAAAAAAGAATCAAATTTTAGAAAAATTTGCATTTGGAACGCCTCTTTCCAGGCAGAAATATATTCGTTATTTACTTGCCATTTAAAATACTTCTTTCCTCCCTGCAAAAAAAAAAGACGAAAAATTTACTTCAGTTCGTGTAAGACTAGAAATATATGTTAGTTTCAGTCGGAGAGTTCAAATTTAAATATGTCCATACTTTACTAAATTTATACCAAAGGAGTAAAAGAATAAAACTAAAAAGAACAAAAAATAAAAAAAACCTTTTTTTTTAGATTGGACAAAAAAAAAATCTTTTTTTAGATGGGATTTACTGAAGAAATAAGCTAAACTGAATCCTTTGGCTTATTACGAACGGTAAGAAAGATTTTTTCCCTAGTACTTCGTCAGTTAACGTAATTGCAATGTGTCGTTGAGGGAAAAAATTAGGGATAAAGTGGAAAAATTTCTTCGCACCACATTAGCATTATGCAAATACAGTTCCGGTAGTGTGCAGGGATTTTTTTTTACCGTATGTACAGAGTTTCTACTTAACAAGTCATATTAAAGACTGAAATATAAAAACATAAATAAAAAATTTATTAAACCAATTGAATTTATTAATTTATTTTAGGACTTAATGGGTGAGAAATTTTAGTTATGAGATGATTAAAAAGATTTTTTGTCGAAATAGTGAGAATTTTTTAAACTAAATTAATAAAATACGATAAGGACTGTCGCAATTTGAATTGAATAATTTTAGATCAGCTTTTTTTAAAAAATATGTAATCATTATTTAAACGCTTTTAAAGATTATCATTCTAAAATTTATTTTATTATGTTGTTAAAATAATAACGGTATTTAAATAATAGTAGTTATGGAATATAATAAAAGTTTTAATATTATCTCTTATATGTAATTTTTTTAATAATTATTTTTTATGAGAAACCAAAAAATAACATCAACTTATTTGATTCACAAATAAATATGTTGTTGTTTATTGTGTTATTCAAACGAAGTTATTCTTGTTGAAAATGGCAGATGACTAACAGATTCAGCATCATCTAGGATGCAATAACAAAATATGATACTTTAACATCCACTTTGAGCACCACAATTTAGAATAAATAACAAAAGGAAATACACCTTTTATATGCATATTTATACTTTAATCATAAATTTAACTTACTTCATAGCTTAATAATAAAAAATAAACTTAATAATATTAATATTTTAACTTGCATAATACATTATTATATAAATGAAATATTTATATTACCTGTACAAATAGTTTACTCAGCCTGCTATAAAAGCAATAAAATAGCAATTTCAATCTAATTACCAATTTGGAAATTCATATATTAAATTTATGTCCATTAAAAATTTCTTTCATATCTTTTTTTGTTAATATTTGAAATGCATTAAAAGATCCAGCATGTAATTGCCCCTCATTTTGTAATGTTTTTCGATATAAAACACCATAACTTCTATTTCAGTAAGTTATAGATCTGAAAGGGATATCACTTTTCTACCTGCCCTTTTAGTTTTTGGATGAAAACCGTTATAATCAATAAATATTTTTCAATTCCTACTATTAGCTCACATTCTCCCTATATATATATCTTGTTCAAATTTTCAGTCGTCAATACAATACTTTTTATTCATACACTCAAGTTCAAATACATTTTTTTGAACTTGTAGTGGATGACACTTGATGTTAATACAGTTTTTTCAAATATTAATTCAGTAATTAAATTTAATTCATTAATTTTAGGTTTTTTACATTTAAGTTGCATGTATCTAATAATAGATGGCACCAGATGTAAGAGGAAAATTTCAACTTTATTTGAAAAGTACTTTTCTGCTATATAGTGAAAAAAAAGTAGGAATTGACTTACATATTTTTATTCATATTTTTTTTATTTTATTTAACTGCAGGGTGGTTATAATTAAACTTCTCTTAGTTAAAGCATCCTGCAGCTGGTCATTTCTAATGTTAAATTTACAGTACTGTTTTTCATTGATCTCCTAACGGACATTTTTGAACTGAATTTAATTTTTTTAGATTCCTTTAGCATATCTGGTGTAAATTTTATGTAAAAATTTTGTTATTAATGCTCTGACCGGTCTCAGCTACAGAATTCTCTAAGTTAAATTATAACCACCCTGTACAATTGTAGTGACATGGATATTAACAAAACAAGTAATATAAAAAAAAATAAAGTCAATTCATACTTTTTTTCTACTATATTGCAGAAAGTCCTTTATAAATAATTTTCATTAATTTTTTTAAGTTTATCTAGCACCATCTATTGGTAGATACATGCAACTTAAATCTAAAAAAACTAAAATTAATGAATTAAATTTAATTACTGAATTAGTATTTGAAAAAACTGTATTAACATCAAATGTCATCCACTACAAGTTAAAAAAATGTATTTGAACTTGAGTGGATGATTAAAAAGTCTTTTATGAACGATTGAAAATTTGAACAAGATATATATATAGGGAGAGTGTGAGCTAACAAGGAGGAATTAAAAAAGAAATCTAATAATTGACCTTATTGAAAATGATAGCTCATTCATTAAAAATTGCCAATTGTTTATTATTATTTAATAAAATATTTACTATTAGTTAGGAAGAAATTCGCATACTTCGAATTTTACAATGCAATTTTCACTATTTCATTTTGTTATACATGCTATACATGTTAATAAAGAAAACTAAGTAAGATTTCATTTTATTTTGCCTACTGGAGATATTAAATTAAAAATTAATATAAATGGACTTAAGTCTATCGATCACAAAAAAATTCGACTAATTATAATTCCAATTTTAATGCGAAGAAATTTTTTTTTGAAAAAAAAAAAAAAAAAAAAAAAAAGAAATTATTCAGACTGTATTAAAGACATTTAATGTAGAGAAAAAAATTCTTTATACTCATTACTTCTATTAATCTTCTACTTTATTAATAAAAAATTCAGTTTTAATTAACGGCAAATAACTAGTTTCTATTACATTGATCTAAGTATATATATATATATAAATATTTTCTGGGTCTGAAGGCAGCTACCACAGAGTTAGGGATTAAAAACGTGATTGGTTAAATTTTTGTGACGCAGGCCTAAGTCGAAGCTCGTATTTCATGGTTACCCGCACTTTCATTGGAAATGGATTTGACAGTTTTCTGGGTTTTCCAGATTTTTTTATTCATTCCGTCGCGAGTTTTTTTAAAAGCAGTCTGAAGAAAATTTCTTGAAAGTATTCCATAATGACTGGAAAATAGTTGGAAGCGGATTGCAAATGATTAATGATTTCTTTCCCATTTAGAAATGGAATCCATTTCCTTCGCATGGACGGTTAAACAATTTTCATTTGTATAGAAAGCTCTTTCAGAAAGAACTTTTATGTGGCGAGTTCTACCATGAAATATCTCTTTGTTGAATTAATGCTATGTAATTAGTTACGGTATGTGGCAACGCTTGCTTATTTTGAAAGCTGGTGTTGGATTATATTGCTCATTTGTTTAATATTTGGACTATTTTTCATTTAATTTTTCTCTATTTTTTCTCTTGGTACTTCATAAAATTCGTTTGTGATTTATTGACATTCTTTAGACTCCAACATTCTTTCGTTAGGACAACTGAACTGAAGGTTGGTCAAGATGAGATTTTGCGTATTCTCAAATATTTAAAAGACGATAAGGGTTATTCTAAAAATAAGTTGCCTGCAATCTAAATTTCCACCTGTATAATTTAACATATGTTAAGACAAAAAATATTTTATTGGACTTTAAAAATATTCAATGATATTGTGCTTATACGAAGAATGTTATTAAAAAAACTATTATATTTAAAGTACCACGGAATATATTTGCGAGTGAGTTATAATCATTTTAACACATTTAATATATTCAGGATTGTTATTTTAAATATGTTTCATTTTCGTAACGCAAAATTTCACACTATTATTGGACACATATGATTTTAATAGAAACCCTAAAAAATGGAAGCAGATATTTGTCTAATTTAGAATGGAACTGTAAAAGTTGATGAATTTTAATCAGAGATCCCTTTGTTTTTCATTGTCATTCCAAGTGTAGTCGCATTAATGTGTAGTAGCAAGCATTTAAAAAGGTATTAAGATAAAAAAAAGTATAAAGGTATTAATAACACTTTTTATGTGCCTTGCTGTAGTTCCTGCAAATCAGCATAAAGCGTTTGTAAGGAGAAAATTTCATGCAAATGAAAGATAATCCTCTCCATTTTCTGCCAGTTTGCAGTTTGCTACGTTTGTCTATATTATCTGGTTGTATCTGGAACCCTCTATTGGAGAGATTAGGAAATTTTTCTTACATTATAAATAATTTTTAAATATTTAATTAAAATATTTAATTTATTTATTTGTCCCTCATAAAAAATCTTAAGGGTATCCATTAAAAATCTATGTTTCTTTAAATATTTGTTCGTACTAGTAAGAAGAACCAAGGAATTTCAAATCGAAGTTCATAAATTTTTACATTTGCATTGTAAGTTTGTAAAATCGTTTATTTCCTGTCTATACAAGTTTTTTCACAAACATTTGAAAGCATCTAGCATTTGTTGAAAATGTAAGGAATGTTCAAAATGTTAAATACAAACAACTTAATAATTTAATTTTTTTCTTAATAAAAATAAATAAAACATTAAGACAGTAAAAAACAGCTGAATTTTATTTTATATGTTAAATCTTTATTTATGCAAAAACAACTAGAAAATTGCTAAATATTATTATAAAAATCCATGTAAAGCGGAAAATGACATAATTTTTATCATGAAAGAATGCCGTGTGATAAAATTTATCAACTTTTTTTGACAAATTAAAGGAAATGTCGCATAGAATATTTTAGCAAAAAAGAGATGTTCTAATCTCTCATAGCAGCGATTTTATGCAAGATTTCTTCTATAAAGAAATATAAACCTAACTAAATGTGAAAAGAAAAAAAGTTAGCAATTCTTTTATCTCTTATACAGAAAAGCTATAATATTTTTTTTATTTTACTGTCTAGACGCGCGAGATTTTCACGACGATAAATCATATCTTTCGGAAAAATTATTTCTATTACTAATAAACCGGTTATAACGTGATTTTGAGGTGTTATTACATCTTGTTCAAATAATGTCCGTACTTAAATAGCAAAGTTTTGGCTAGAATTTTAATCTAATAAACAGTACTCAGTATCGCAATAATTAAAAATCATGCTTTATGAAAAATGACACTAAAATGATGAAGTACATTATTTTATTGCCATACATGGATGAAATATTTTTTTCGCCGTTCGCCATAAGAGCATGTTAATTAATATAAAAAAGTAAACCAAAAATGAGACATCCCACAACAACAATACCAGGAATAGTTTTTTTTTTTTTTTAGGTTCACCCTTATGAAAACTTTTCAAAAAGGTTTTTCCACAACCACCTTTTGTTTACACTCATGTCCATAAATTAAGGATAATTCAGAATCACACAGAAATTGAACTCTAAAATAAAAATTTCACCTGTAGAATTATCACACACATCTTGAAGAAGAATATGCAAATTACAAGAAAACACCAGATGGCGCGGATAGTACGTCACAATGACGAGAGTGTAAGAGAGGGGTATATAAGGAATGATGGTAAAGAAGTAAAATTGTTCACAAGCGCTTTAAAAGCCATTCAATGCAATAACCGCATAGTTATGGAACAAAGGAAGCATTTGGATGATTTTTTAAGGGATAGAATTATCGGACGACTGAAATGTGGACGTACCCAGCTGGAAGTATCCGAGGGCCCAGAGTGTCATCTCCAGGCTTTGGCAACGATTCCAAGATGATGGTAATGTGAGTAGATGTTACAGCACAGGCCGCCCCCGCAATACAACGCCGAATGAGGACCGGTATTTAGCAGTTACAGCCAAAAGAAACAGATGGAGCACAGCATCAGACATGTCTCGTCAGCTCTCTTCAGCTACCGGTACGACAGTTTCAAGGCAGACCGTGTACAGACGCTTAGGGCACATTGGTCTATATGCTCGTAGGCCTGTCAGATGTGTTCCACTTATCGCAACTCACTGTCGCCTGCGATTAACCTGGAGTAGAGAGCATACATTGTGGACACCGCAACAATGGTCTGGTGTGATGCTTTCCGACGAGTCCAGGTTTAGTTTGCAGTCTGATTCTCGCCGGACTTTCATATGGAGAGTGCCAGGTACCCGTTACCACCAAGAGAACAGCATTGAACTACACCGTTACGGTGGTGCAGGATGGCTCGTTTGTGGAGGAAATATTCTTGGTTCCAGAACTGACCTGCATGTTCAGAGTGTAACGATGACAGGCCACATCTATCGGGATGTCATTCTGGAACAACATGTACGTTTGTTTCAGGGTGCCATGGGTGCAGAATTTCTGTTTATGGATGACAACGCCCGTCCTCACCGTGCAAACATTGTAGACGAATGCCGTCAATTGGGGGATATCACCCGTATGGATCAGTCAGCATACTCATCGGACTTGAATCCAATAGAGCATGTGTGGGATATGCTTGGCCGACGAATTGCAGCCCGTCAACCCCCTCCCACTTGTCAACCGGAACTTCGGAGGGCATTGCTTGATGAGTGGTGTAATATTCCACAAGATCAGATTGATAATTTGATACTCAGCCTGCCTAGGCGTTGTAAGGCCTGTATCGACCGGGAGACATACTCTATATTAACCATCATACTAACCATGTTATACTGTTTTTTGTAAATAGGTTCTTTTTTGAAATTTGCTCCAGGGAGTAAAAGTCGCAATTTTTATTAATTATGTCAAACATATAGCATCTTTTTTGCTCTTTACCTTTTGTTTAATAAATAGACTTTACAAATAAGTCAAATTTGTTTTGCATCTGCCTCTTTCTTTGCCTGAACTTCATTATCCTTAATTTATGGACATGATTGTAGTTCGCCCTTCGTATCCGTAACGTCCGAATTAAACAGAAAAAAGACACGAAGTAATATTTTCCAGAAAACAATATCACATTAGGAATAATTAATAACGTACGCAGTGGAAATTTTTTTTTCTCCTGCCTTTTTTTCGCACTGGGCGGAAAAGTTGTGGAAAGATTTCAGTAACATGCGTATAAAATTTCAGATTAATCTATAAAAATCTTCAGATTTCTCTTTGAGTTCTAAATATGCGAAAAGAGCTGAAAAATTATATTAACTTTTAATTTTTCGAGACTACATTTATTTCAGATTTGTTTGTTATACCCAATGGCGCGAAAAAGTTGAAGAATATATATAAAACCTACACTGAAGTGCCAAAAGTCATTGGGTAGCAATATGGAAATATACAGATGACATTAGCATCGTGTAAGAAATGTAAAAATAGCCTGTTAATATCAGGGCTTTAACTGCTTACATAATTGCTATCTATTGTCTTTAACTTCAACTTTATTTAACTTCCTGTCAGGGCTTTGAACTCATATGTTCTTGGGAAAGGTTTCCTGGCGTGATTATGACCCCACGACATTAAATAAACAAATTATCAACGCTGAATGTTAGTTGTAGCTAGAAGTACAGGACATTCCAAATCGGAAATTGTTACAGAATTCAATTTTTCTTTAACTTTAGTTGTTTGTTCATATGTAACTAATAATACAATAAATAATTGTTAAATGACTTAGTCTCATCATAATTAACCCTATTTCCCCCTTCCACACAATACTTTTAAGTGGAAGCTATTATACGTTTTAACAATTAAAAGTAGAAACAGAAGATATTTATTGATTATTCTAGAAGATATTTATTGTTTATCCAACTTTCCCACTTTCCCAGCGAGTAGAAAAATCAAAAATAAACAAAAAAAAAAGTAAAAATAAAAAAACATTACATAATTTTTTGCCTAAATTTGTTTAATTAGACCTCAAAATGGAACCGTAAAATATCTATTGATTAGTCTAAAAGTTTGCAAAAGTCATGAAATACGTCCTACTATGGTGTGGGGCCTCATTTTCCCCGTGTAAGTGCAGCAACTCAACATCACATTGGTTCAACAAATCATTTTAATTCATCTGAAGAAATACTCGGCCATACTGTCTCTACAGACGTCCATAATTGTGAGTGTTACCAGTGTAGGATTTTATGTACGAACTGAGCATTCGATCATGCCCAATTAAGAACCGATTAATTGTTTTTATTCTATTTTCATCGTATATATTTTCAAATAAAAAGTAATATATTAAATATTAAAAATGTTAATACTCGGTGTTATAATTAATATACCGAGTATATATTAAAATACCTTAATTCTTTCGAATTTATGTTTTAACTTAAATAAGTTTTTTACAGAAGCAGCTGCCTGGAATTTTTTTTCTTTCCTTTTTTTTTAACTTCTTCAAATAATTTTCATTAATTTGTAGTTTTGTTTTATTTTTTTATTTTAATAAAGATTGAAAATAGACAAAATACTTAAACAAACATTTACGATAGATGAAAACATCAAACTTTCATACAGATCCTTTTACTAATTTGATTGTTGTATTTATGTCTTCTAACATAATATAGTAATTTATCTTTAATTGCCTGCATAATTTAATTACCGATTGTTAAATTTATGTTTAAAAATTAGTAATTAACTTTAACATCTGATGAAAATTAAAACCAAAATCTGATGAAAATTTAAACCAAAAATAAATATTATAATGAAAAAAACAAATTTTAAATTTATTATAAATTCCAACGCCCTGTTTTATTGCAACTCAGTTTAAATGAACAATTAAAAGTGAAACATAAATACTCAAGTTTCTTGAACAATATAATATAAAATAGTTTCGTATAAAAAATTCGTCTCATACTGAAATAAATATTTTTCGAAAATGTTTCTTCTTTCAGTTAACCGTGAAAGAAATATGGCTTCTTGTTGTTCGGTGCATCTTGAACAAGAAAATTTTCAATCACGTATTTTCTTCGAGCTGGAATAAGTGTTGAAATGAGACACCAAAATTTGAGAGATTTTGTAATGACTTTCACAGCACAGTAAAAAAAGAGTTTTATTTTATGCATTAAGTCTCCTTCACGACTCAGATGCGAATGGTTTTTCTTCTTAGAATTGCTAAGTGCTCAAATTTCTTTGTACGTCATATGAAACGTTGATTTCTTCTTGAAATTTCCGAAAAATTCTATTTTTTGTTCTGTTCATAAGCTTTTGAAGGATTATTTTATTCAACGGAATTTTTTAATAATTGCTCTTTTAGAATTTATATTTTAACAAAATATTTTCTGAAAATTCCAAGATTTATTTATTGTTTACTAAATATTTTTTGATTTGTTTTTCTATTTTATATGTGCTATTTTATTTTATATCTTTAAATATTCTGCATATGTAACGTTTGACTTTTGAATCATAACAATAACCAAGTTGAGTTTAAAAAGAGCCTCGTCCTAGTAGAAGACATTTCATTTAAGGATGGATTTAATTTCAATAAAATTAATTTTAATTTTTGATAATTCATGTTAGATGGACGATATTAAAAGAAAAACTAGATGAAAATAAATTCCTCACTAATTAATATTTTTTTTTCTTACAAGCCATCTTTGAGCCTTGTATATCTGACTATCACCTCTAAAAAGTAATCGGTTCATCCGTTTCCGCTGTGAAACAGGATGTTTATCAATCCAATCTTATAGCAGCTAATTATGCAATATTGTAGTATTTGATTTGTATTTAAAATACTGTGTAATACTAAATGTTTTAATAACTGCACTTGTTATTACAATGTTATGCTCAGAGACCGTATATGTATATCCGAATTTTTTTTTATTTATTACGGGTTTAATACTTTCTGTTGAACACCACCGCAAAAAAACCATTTTAAAAAAAGTATTCCTGTGAAATTAAATAATATCAACATAAATATTTGATATGTTTTGTTTTATATATACGTTTTTTTCCTTCCTATCATGCAGTATAGGTATATCACAAGATCAGGTACATCACAGTATTTTGTCATGCAGTATAGGTATTTCACAAAGATAAATATAATAAAGGGTTTATGTTTACTAGATGATTTCTTATTTGACATGAATACAATTAAATTGTGTTTTTATGTACATAAATTATTTGATTTTTATGGTTGACTGTCATTGTATTTCGGGTGAATTCCTTCTAGCTTCATTATATCCTTTTACTGGTTATTTTGAATCTTGTTATTGCAGGATATTTAGTTCATTTCACAAATGAATAGTTTCTAATTGAATTTTTAAAGTTCATGTGTAGTATGCTCAAAAATGTAAAAAAAATAATTAATAGTTAATCCATTGATGTAATATGATGAGTTCTTTCTATTTCAAATTAAAACAATCTTTCAAAAATCAAGTTTGTTTCCAGTGAAAGAATTCTAAACTGTTGTTTATCTCTATAATCTTTCATCCTATCGGTTGAAAGACTAGACGTTTTGTATGGGCATGCGAGGAATCTGGAAGAAGAAATATTCCCTGAGGTTGCAGGTAAGCCATCATAGCTTTCAGGATTAAAACGTGATGAGTGAGGTTTTTTGTGACGCAGCTCCCACGGAAGCCCATATTTCATGGTTACACGTACTTTAATAGAAATGGATCTGATGTACTTCTGGGGTTTGGGGGGATTTTAGTTTTCACGCTGTAACGAGTTTTGAAAGCAGGGTGAGTTTCTTTCAAAGTATTATTATATAACGACTGTAAAAGGTTTGGAAAAGATTGTGAGATGGTTTAAAAATATGTTTATATATAAGAGTATTTCGTTTGAAAGGAATTTTTCATGCAAAATTTAGAAAATGCAATTAATGCACAAATTAAGAAAATGGAAAATTGAGAATGCAAAGAATGCAAAATTAAGAAAATGGCATTTTTTTTAATTTTGCATTCGAGAATACATTGAAATCGTCACCTAAAGATTTTATGTCATAATTTTCAATTTAAGCATTAAGATTTTATGTCTGAAATTGTGCCTTTGAATATGAAATATTCCGATTCCAAAGATTACATGCAATATGTGAGAAACGTTTGCAAACTTTTAATATTTATAAAATTTATAATGATAACATTTAATCGTTAGACATATATAATAATATTAAGTTTCATTATATAATTTTACATTTTTAGTCAATTCCATCAATGAAGTAGGTTTAGAATTTAAAAAAAAATTAAAAATTCTTAATTAACGATCTGTTTTGAAACATAATTGTTGGTTAATATTTAAATTAGAAATCTTGAAAAATTCCAATTATCCAATAAAACGCAACAACAAAATTTCAATACAAATTATATTTTTGACTTTCGAATATTTTGTTTTATACCTTCGTATTACATTATCTGCAAAATTTTTTCAACCCAAATATTGTTAATTAGGTTAAACATTTCAAATAAGTGGAAATACGGAATTACGGAAACCGGAATATTTAACACCTCATATCTCTGTAAATTATAAATATTGTTGTATGCAATTTAGTAATAAAATTATTAATGATTTCACAATGAAAATTTAATTAAATAACGTTCAAAGCTGAAATTTAATTAAATTTACGTTCCCTTTTTAATTTTTTCACTGAACTGTTATTATTATATGCATTTTTATTATTTTTATTGCTAGATGATTCAAAATTGGATAACGGTTAAAAAATCCAAATTTGTCCATTAAGAACAACGTGAATCAGCAGTGAAGTAATATTTTTGGTTGCGATTAAAATATTTATAGTAATGTGTATTTAAATTTATGGAACATGAAAATGGGCATGTTACATGAATAGCAATTTTAAACAAAAGTGCTTTCACGATTTATATCAAAAGAAATAAGATTATTCTTTTTTTTAACGCTAGCCTTTAGATAGATAACGACAATAGGAAATTGAATTACACTTTCAAAACACCAATTTTCGTACAGGTATATTAAATTTGAATACTCAAAGGATTTGCATGCATTTGCTACGTTGAAAATACACACCTGTAAAACATAGTTAACCAAAATCGAATAGAGTGAAACTGGCAGCTCAGTATGTTGTACGAAAAAGGGGGAAACTCGTTTTTGGTGAGGTGAATTTTTTTTAGAAAGTTAAATTCCCATGCGTGAGAATGAAAATAGAAATTAAAATCCAATATATGCCCTTCACATCTGACGCCAACTTGCAAAAGCAACATCATAACCGCTTTTACATAAAAAAAAAAAAATAAATAAAATCGATGAGAAGTAGAAGGAGAAAAGAAATCCAGAAACACTGCCCTGCATTTTTTTAACAATCCTTGCGACTACACACCTGCTGATAATAGTGTGATTCCTGTTGGATTTCGTTATTCCGGGATAAACAAAATCAATAAGAGGTTGAAAAATAAAAGAAACACAGAAGTCCTTGCGTAGAAATTCCATGAATTGAAATGGCAGAATAGAAAATGCTGTTTATTGAAAGAAAAGGAAATATTTTGGTGTATACAATTTGAGACATTCTTTTTCAAAATAAAAAAAATTATTGGTAAATTTCCTATTCTTTGAGCAATAAGTCGTGATCTTGTTGCAGTTTTTATGAAGTACATCGTTCCAAAAACGTGGAAAAGATCTGTTAAAATAATATACTGTAGTGTCAACAGATTATCCAAATTAATTATTTTTTATTCGCAGTGTTAAATTAAGTTTTTTTAAAAACTATTTCAGAGTTTTGTTAATTTGTGAAAAGAAATAAAAATTCCACAGATCTTTATTGTTTGTAATTGGGGAAAAAAAATTAATTAGTATTCTAGTGTACTCAATACCATCAATTTTGGGAGCCCACTGATATATATATATATATATTGAAAAAGGTGGTAGTTGCAACCTTTCCCTGTTGTTACAACACCACTTTATATGCAATAATGTGAATATGTATTATGCAAATATATTGGGTTGGTGCATAATTATCAGGGATTTTTTTGATGAGCTATATTTTAATAAAAATTTGCAATATTTTATAAACTTATGAATGAAAATATCCTTCTACTTTTAGTTTATTAAAATGCATGTCGATAATCATACTCATACTCGTTATATTATGCTATACCACTTTGAGAAAGGATGAAAAGCAGTGCAGTCGTTTCGCGATCTCAACGAACTTTTCGGGGAGGGCTAAAGTCGATGAGAGAATGGCTTGCCCGCTTCAAATCTGGCGACACTAGCTTGGAAGGTAAGCCAGGAAGAGGTGGACCATCGGATTTCGACGACCAGGCACTTTTGGCAGCCGTGGAAGGGGAGGAAAGCTTGACAACTCGAATGCCATCAATATGGACCTTTGAACCATCGTTTGGCGTCTCAAAAAGCTTGGAAAGGTATGGAAATAGGCTGGATGGATCCCCCACGAACTCATCGACAACAGTAAAACCGAACGTGTCCGAATTTTCACCGATTTGCTTCAACGAAACGAGCGGGCTCCGTTTCTGAAGGATCTTGTCAGTGGGGAGGAATTATGGCTTCTCTTCTGCGTTTTCGCCAGGATTTCACCAAAAGTAATGATGAAGGACGTGCACTGTACGAAAGAAATGTGGTGTGTTTGGTAGGACAGAAGCGGAATCATGCATTAGAAAATCATTTTAAACGGGATTTGTTATTGGTCGAACCCAACCTAAAAATTAGTACTATGAGTATGATTATCGAAACGCATTTTTATAACCTAAAAGTAGAAGGATATTTTCATTCTTAAATTTATAAAATGTTGTAAATTTTTATTAAAATATAACAAGTCAAAGAAACGCCTGATAATTAGTCACCAACCTAATTTGTTATAAATACTATAAACATAAATGATAAATACGATGTACTAAATCAAATTCATTTATTCATTAAATTCATGACAAATTCATTAAGTATTATAAATTTACAAATAATATTTTAATAAAATGCATAAACATACAAGTAAACATATAATGAAACAAATTCATATATAATCTAAACTTGTAAATATATCGAATTTTAAAAATTATTTTGGACCAAAAAAATTAACTCATCTCAAATAAAAATATAAGTAAATATTAAATTATCCTTGTTTAAAAACATTTGAAACTTTTACTTTGCGTATATTGCACTTTTTAAAATTAATTTATTTTATTCATAATATAAAGGGTCTTGTTAGAGACTTTTGACCTATTAAAAATACAGACAAAAAACTGTTGTTTCTGGATCGCCAAATAGTACTTTGTCCACACCTCAAAATAAATTAAACTAATATTCGCTATTCAGAGGCGCATCAGCAACAAGCAGAAAAAGACAAAACAGTTCCTACTAATAGAAGTTTATCCAAGAAAGACTTTCTGCATGAATCATTCAACAAAGTTCACTTTATTGATTGAGATACTTGATATTTTGCAAATTCGAGAACAAAGCGAAGTGGATATGTAATTAAACATGAAATGATGTTAACAACATTTTATCGCCAAAAGATATGAATAGATTGCATTTTGAAAGAAACAAAAATTATTAACAAGAAGTATCTGTGTTATGTATACGGAGTGTGTAGTACTTTTGCTGTTTTATATTTAAAAAATATCAATTCTCTGAATCTTCTTTCTATAAGTCAGTTAATTGAAAAATAATATTTTGTCTTTAGTAAGCTGAATTAATTTTTATGTAGATCTGAAACAGGTTTAAAAAGAATTCCTTAGATTTTTAATTCAAGGTTATACAGTGATCGTATGACCGTTACAGTTATAGTTAAATTAGAAGCGATTTTTAAAGACTTTCATCAATTATCAAGCATGTAAATTGTTGCAGTCATATGATACTCAATATCATATATATATATATATATAGAATATATATATATATATATATGTATATGCTGCATGCTGCTCATATATATATATATATATATATATATATGTATATGCTGCATATGCTGTTGGGCTGTTCATATATATATATATATATATATATATATAAGAGAAAGAGAGAGAGACGGAAAAGACGTGCAAAGCAGAAATTTATAAATGCTATAAAGATCAATAGATCAATAGATTAAATTGGGCTGCTCATATATTTAGTATGAATGATTTAAACCCTGTAAAACGGTTTGTTTTGCCAAAGTCATAAGGACAAAGAGAAAGAGGACGACCCAAGTTGCAATGGATAGACGCAGTTGAAAAAAAATATTGCAATACTAAAGGTTAAAAATTGGAGGACCATTGTGCACAGATGAATGCATGGAAAAAACTTCAATGGAAAGCTTTGACTCACTCTGGGCTTTCGTGCTATTGATGATGATGATTTAATTAGTATTTTCCTATTTTTTGTAGCAGTACGAAGGCTGTTGCAAGTTATTTTAGTAAACCAACTATATTCATTGAATTCTATGACTATTCATTGAATAGTCATGAGTCTTTTTTTAACATAATAATAATAATAATAATAATATATTTGAATTTCGAAAGCTAATTCTAAGCATCTGCTTCCGAGTGAAAAAAAATTATATATACATCACTAAAAATGTTCTGTTTAATATCTGGCAGGAAGAGAGCTATTAAGTAGAGATAAATTATATAAGTAACTGTAATGTGAAAATGCAGAATTAAGTATAATAGGTATTATTGTAGCAAGTGTATTTGCAAGTTATACGTCTGGAATTCAAAAAGAATGAAACGGGTGTTATTGCATATACACTCATGTCCATGAATTAAGGATAATTCAGAATCACACAGAAATTGAACTCTAAAATAAACATTTCACCTGTATAATTATCACACACATCTTGAAGAAGAATATGCAAATTGCAGGAAACCACCAGATGGCGTGGATAGTACGTCACAATGACGAGAGTGTAAGAGAGGGGTATATAAGGAATGGTGAGAAAGAAGTAAAATTGTTCTCAAACGCTTTAAATGCCTTTCAGTGCAATAACCGCATAGTTATGGCACAACGGAAGCATTTGGATGATTTTTTACGTGGTAGAATTATCGGACGACTGGAATGTGGACGTATCCAGCTGGAAGTATCCGAGGAACTTGGAATCGCCCAGAGTGTCATCTCCAGGCTTTGGCAACGATTCCAAGATGATGGTAATGTGAGTAGATGTTACAGCACAGATCGCCCCGAGTTACAACGCCGAATGACGACCGGTATTTAGCAGTTACTGCCTATAGAAACAGACGGAGCACAGCATCAGACCTGTCTCGTCAGCTCTCTTCAGCTACCGGTACGACAGTTTCAAGGCAGATCGTGTACAGACGCTTAGGGCACATTGGTCTATATGCTGGTAGGCCTGTCAGATGTGTTCCACTTACCGCAACTGACTGTCGCCTGCGATTAACCTGGAGTAGACAGCATGCATTGTGGACACCCCAACAGTGGTCTTGTGTGATGTTTTCCGACGAGTCCAGGCTTAGTTTGCAGTCTGATTCTCGCAGGACCTTAATATGGAGAGCGCCAGGTACCCGTTACCACCAAGAGAACACCATTGAACGACACCGTTACGGTGGTGCAGCATGGCTCGTTTGGGGAGGAATTATTCTTGGTTCCGGAACTGACCTGCATGTTCAGAGTGTAACGAGGACAGGCCCCATCTATCGGGAGGTCATTCTGGAATAACCTGCACGTTTGTTTCGGGGCGCCATGGGTGCTGAATTTCTGTTTATGGATGACAACGCCCGTCCTCACCGTGCAAATATTGTAGACGAATGCCTTCAATTGGAGGATATCACCCGTATGGATTGGCCAGCATACTCACCGGACTTGAATCCAATAGAGCATGTTTGGGATATACTTGGCCGACGAATTGCAGCCGGTCAACCCCCTCCCACCTGTCAACCGGAACTTCGGAGGGCATTGCTTGATGAGTGGTGTAATATTCCCCAAGATCAGATTGATAATTTGATACCTAGGCGTTGTAAGGCCTATATTGCATCGTCCGGGAAACATACTCCATATTAACCATCATACTAACCATGTTATACTGTTTTTTGTAAATAGGTTCTTATTTGAAATTTGCTCCAGGGAGTAAAAATCGCAATTTTTATTAATTATGTCAAACATATAGCATCGTTTTTGCTCTTTACCTTTTGTTTAATAAATAGACTTTACAAATAAGTCAAATTTGTTTTGCTTCTGTCTCTTTCTTTGCCTGAACTTCATTATCCTTAATTTATGGACATGAGTGTATATTTATATACATATATTATATTGTTCGGAGACCTTTATAAGTGTTTGCATCCTGGATCTAACATCTTGAAATCTTCACAGAAAATATTTTTTGTTGAACTTTAATAGCAGTTCGGTGTGATGGCACAGTTCGGATTCAAGTTCTGGCTGTGCCATTGATATTTGTAGTGGTTCGAAATCCGCTAAAACCGTAAATCCTTGTCTAATATTACTGTAAAGTGTTGTTCGAAAGACTGACAACCTCACCCATAAAAAGAAAACATCATCTCCTCTCTCGAAATCTGCCGATAGACAGTCCGCCTTGACCCATATGTGGCTGTTGCGCAAATGAAGAAGAATTAGCATTTACTTCAGATTCAAATTAGAGCTATAACTCAAGCTATTTGAAAGAAAACGAATTTTAAAAGTTGAATTTCAACTTATAATTCAGAAATCACTAAATTGTATAATTAGGCATAAATTGTTGAAATTTTTTTTAGCATTATTAAAAAAAAATGTAGTTTATCCTAGCTAAGGAGCAAAAAAAAAAAAATACCTATATTCTTAAGAAGGAAATGCAAATGCACACTCACACAAATGCATCTAAAGGGGAAAAACAATCTATCAACTGAAAATAACAAAATTTTCCGTGTTCGCCAAATTCGTTTTTGTTATTCATGAGTTTTTGAGTATTGAATAGAACTGGGTAAAATGTATACCTTTTAATATTGCTCACACAAAAGCTAACAATAGTACTTTGAGTGGTCAAATCGTTATGTACAATTGTGTATTATTTCTTAAGCAAGGCTTTGCAGTTGATCATCCTGAAATTTAGCAAATGACTTGGGTATGAAATTATTTAAATATCTGATTTTTATAATCTCGAAATGTTAAAGGATTGATGAAATACTTGAAATTGTTATGGGTTTTGGAAAATAAAATTTTAATTTTCTCTACACAGAAAAGTTTTTGACACAATCATTTTTATAGAATAAAAAGTACACTGCAAATTATTCTATAGGTTTGAAAACTTAAAACTTTTCAGAAGAATTTGAAAAAATAAATTTTTGAAAGTTTTAGAGAATAATCACTAAAATTTAAAGTTAACCTCATCACTATTTATCACGAAAAAATTATCAAATATTACATTATAGAATGCTTAATAATTGATCTCTGAACTTATGTCATTATTTTCTATTCTTAGTCGTTTAAAAAAAATCAAAATTGTTCCATTTATCATAATAATTACAGTAATTGATAATACAATAATTGTAGTATTATTGAAAAGGATATCAGAGTAATAACTATAATATTAATGAAAATTTAATCTGAAGTTAAAATTACGCATGGATTCCTTTAAACCACATTGCCCGGTATTGAACGATGGCTCTTAACTATTTTTGTTTTAAGTCAAGTTGGTATTTTATGTAGTTAATGCATGCATGAGTAATCAAAAATTGTGAAAAATGGATCTTTAAATATATCTTAGTTGATAGCTGAACAAACCTTTCAGTAACTAACAGGAAAAAAAAGACACCATATCTAAATAATCCATATTTTATTCCGGAAAAATAAAAATAACCAGTAATACTTTCTTCGTCTTTAGAAAAAAAGGTTCATTTATTTATGCGCTTTCATTTCTTTGTTGTAAGTAATGAATTCAGTTCCTAAATTTTTTTCCCCCGAATCTGCTTCAGTTTTCCTTTTCTCAATGCCAGAAATCGAATGAAGGGGGAAAAAAAAGGATTCTGCTCAACTTAATGTCCTGGAATGACAAAAGATATTGGAAATCAATGAATTCGATGAAAATGGTTAAAGGACCCTCAACCCAAAAGTCTCAAATTGTTCTTTCGCCATTTCTGAATTTAAAACGGAAGAGGAGGTAAAAATGAATCAAAGCCTTCTTTTGTCTTAGAAAGAGACAGCGGAGGATCTTCTTTTCGCGTTAAAAAAGGAAATGAATTTATTTTCGGCAATTAATTAAAGCTCTTCTTTAATTTTTAGAAATCTTACTTTGGGAAGTTTGTTTTGGAGAGGGAAAAAATACGTATTGTCTAATTTTATATAATTAATTGAAAAAGTTTTTAGAGTGGAAGTTTTGAGAAGTAGTTACCTGGATTTTTTAGTTTTTTTTTATTCTGCTTAAGCCCAATTATTTGTTTATGCAGCCGAGTATTTATTTCGTTTTATTGAATGAAAATCATTCTTATCGGATTTTTAATGACATAGGATTATATTTAATGTTTCGCAGGTTGCCTTATATTCTATCGAAATAAAAAAAAGTGTTTTCAATGATCCGCTGAATCTTTTTTTTATTTAAAATAGACTTTCTATCGTTTCAACTGAGAATAGTATATAATAGCAATATACAAATTAAATGAAAATGTGAATTAAAAAATAGTTTTTGAGCTCGATATTATTTAAATTTTTTTTCCTTTTTATGTGTCTTGAATTTGTCAATCTTCAATATTCTGTAATTTCGCTTATGAGAAAGTTTTTCAATAAATACATTTTTTAATGGAAATGAAAAATTACAATACAAAACGTTGCATTGTCATTAATAGTGTAACAAGAATGTTAAGGGGGAAAATGGTTAATTGAATCTTAAAATTAAAAAGTACGTTCTCTCTTGTTTGATAAATAATTATTCTAACACGATATTTATGTCGTGAATAAAAATAGTGACATTTCAAAGAAGTCTTTGTTAATAAATTAGCAGAAAAGGAAATTTCAATTTATAATATTAACTTAATATAATTTCTGTTGCCATCAAAAAATCCATTAGCATTACTTATACATAAAAAAAATCTAGTTGATTCTGAGAACAATTGTTTGAGAGATCTAATTTCTTTTTAGTTTAGGATGTGTTATAGGAATTAATCCTAATTTCCTTTTACTAGACAGAAACATTATGAAACATTTAATTATCTACTCAGTATTTGTTAAAATGTTTTAAAGTAGTAATTTTGATGTAGTGAATTAGAAAGAAAAGTTACTTTGAAAAAAAATTTTTTTTTTATGTAAAAAATCTCACATTTCACATATTATGAAACACATACAAATGGAGTTAAATCGTATTCAGTTAAATCGAGATTTGCTTAATTTCGTGGAGAGGATGTCCTGGTTTTTTTTTCTTTGTACAACGCATAAACCCTTTTTCATTTCACTACACATAAACTTTTTTTGGATTGTAAACTATATAAATCCTTTTTTTTTTGCATTATACATAAATCTTTTTTCTCTTTACTACACACAAGCCCTATTTTTTTACTACACATAAACTCTTTTTCTTTACATTATATATAAAATCTATTTTCTTTGCCTTACATTTAAACCCTTTTTTGTTCACTATAAATCCTTTTTCTTGTCACTACACATAAATCCTTTTTATTTGCTCTATACATAAATCAATTTTTCTTTTCACTATACATAAACTCTTTTTCGTTATGAAATATATAAACCCTTTTTCTTTTTACTATACATAAACTCCTTTTATGTACTGCAAATAAGCCCTTGTTTTGTATTGCACATAAGCTCTTTTTTGCACTATATGTAAGTTCTTTTTCTTTGTACTACACATAAGCTCTATTTCTTTGCATTATAGATGAACCTTTTTTCTTTTTACTACATATAAGAAATTTTTTTTGTAACATTTAACAGGAATTACATTGTATAGAAGATGAATAGTAGATCGATGTATAATATATATCGATGTATATAGTAGATCGATGTATAATATATATCGATGTATATAGTAGATCGATGTATAATATATATCGATGTATATAGTAGATCGATGTAATTGTATAGATCGATGCATGGATTAATTTCAACTTTTAATAATTGTTTTTGCACATTAATAGGCTGCATACTTAATTCTGAATTTTAAATGCCTTTTGCTCATTAACTGTTGCTATAGGATGGAATATAGTAATGAGGGATGAAATTAAAATAATAAATAAATAAATATACATACATAAAAAATGATATATACTTAAAATGATACATAATAAATATAAATAAAAAAATTATTATATACTTGAAATATCAGAAACTGAAACAATAGGGAAAAAAAATTAACTAAAGACCATCAACTGTGATCAATAAGACAATACTTATATTTTTATTTTTATTAACAGTTATGAATTATTGAGAAAAATGAAGCAAAGTTTAAAAGAAAAATTTGCATTTGGAATGCCTCTTTCGAGGCAGAAATAGATTCGTTATTTAGTATTAAGAGATTCGTTCGTAGATTCGTTATTTAGTGTAAGACTTGAAATATATGTTAGTTTCAGTCGGAAAGTTCAAATTTAAATACATCCATACTTAACTAAATTTATACCAAAGGAATGAAAAAATGAAACTAAAAGGAAAAAAAGCCCCTTTTTTTGGAAGATTAGACAAAAAGAATCTTTTTTTTTTAAGATGGGATTTACTGAAGAAATAAGCTAAAATGAATCCGTTGGCTTTTACATACAGCAAGAAATTTTTTTTTCCCTAGTACTTCGTCAGTTAACGTAATTGCAATGTGTCGTTGAGGGAAAAAGTTAGGGATAAGTGAAAATTTCTTCGCTCCACATTAGCATTATACAAATACATGCAGGGATGGTAATGTGCAGGGATTTTTTTTTAGCATATGTGAATTTTTGCTTAACAAGTCATATTAAAGACTGAAATGAAAAAAATAAATAAAGAAGATGTGTTTAAGATTTAATGAATGAATTGAATTTATTGATTTATTTTAAGATTTAATGGGTGAATAATTTGAGTTATAAGAAGATTAAGTAGATTTTTTGTCCAGAAATTTTTTAACTAAATTAATAAAATTCCAAATGAGTAAAATAAATTAAATTATAACCCCCTGTATACTTGCAGTGATAAGAGATTAACAAAAAAGAAATTTCATTTTCGATCTCACTAAAAATGCTCGTGATTTTACTAAAAACCGGTAATGGTTTATAATTACTTCATAAAATGTATATTATTAATTAGACAAAAAATTGTTCTACTTTGTATTTTATAATGTAATTTTCACTGAATTATTTTGTTATACATATAATAATGAGAAAACAAGAAAATAATGGTATCGTTTTATTTTGTTTACTGGAAATAATTAATTAAAAATTATATAAATGAATTTGATTATATCAATCCAAAAAAAAAGTTTTGATTAATTCTAATACTAACTTTAATTTTAAGAATTATTATTTTCGAAACAAATGTCACAAGTTTCTTTTAAATGTTACAAAAACTTCCATATTTATTTAAGACTTATAGAAGACGTTTGACGTAGAATAATTTCTGTGTACTCGTTACTTCCATTAATCTTCTACTTTGTTGGTGAATAATTCAGTTATAATTAATAACAATAATTGGTTTCTACTATAATGTTTAAATACACACACATATATATATATATATATATATAAATATTTTCTGGATCTGAAGGCATCTATCACAGAATTCGGGATTAAAAACGTGATTGGTTAAATTTTTGTGCTTAGACCGGTTTCAGCTACGGTATTCTCTAAGTTAAATTACAAACACCCTGTACAATTGCAGTGACATGAACATTAACAAAAAAAGAATTTTAATATTTGACCGCTAAAAACCGCTAATGGCTTATTAATACTTAATAAAATATTTACTATTAGTTAGGAAGAAATTGGCATACTTCGAATTTTACAATGCAATTTTCACTAATTCATTTCGCTGTACATGCTATACATGTTAATAAAAAAAAAGGAAGTAACATTTCGTTTTATTTTGTTTACTTGAAATATTTAATTAAAAATTAATATAAATGGACTTAGGTCTATCAATTACAAAAAAAATTCGACTTATTCTAATTCTAATTTTAATGGGAAAAAAATTTTTTTGGAAAAAAATACCACGTTTCTTTGAAAACAGAAATTATTCAGACTGTGTTAAAGACATTTAATGTAGAGAAAAAAATTATTTATACTCATTACTTCTATTAATCTTCTACTTTATTAGTGGACAATTCAGTTGCAATTAACAGCAAATAAGTAGTTTCTACTACATTGATCTAAGTATATATATATAAATATTTTCTGGGTTTGAAGGCAGCTATCACAGAGTTAGGGATTATAAACGTGATTGGTTAAATTTTTGTGACGCAAGCCTAAGTCGAAGCTCATATTTCATGGTTACGCGCACTTTCATTGGAAATGGATTTGACAGTTTTCTGGGTTTTCCAGATTTTGGTATTCATGCCGCCGTGAGTTTTTTAAAGCAGTCTGAAGAAAATTTCTTAAAAGTATTACGTAATGACTGGAAAAGAGTTGGAAGCGGATTGCAAATGATTAATGATTTCTTTCCCATTTAGAAATGGAATCCATTTCCTTCTCATGGACTGTTAAACAATTTTCATTTGTATAGAAAGCTCTTTCAGAAAGAACTTCTATGTGTCGAGTTCTAGCATGAAATATTTCTTTGTTGGGTTAATGCTATGTAATTAGTTACGGTATGTGGCAACGCTTGCTTATTTTTGAAGGTTGGTATTGGAATACCTTTATTGCTTATTTGTTTGTTATTTGGATTATTTATAATTTGTTCCTTTAATTTTTCTCTATTTTTTTTCTTGGTATTTTGTAAATTTCGTTTGTGATTTTTTGATATTCGTTAGACTTGCAACATTCTTTCTTTAGGACAACCGAATTCAGGGTTGGTCAAGGTGAGATTTCCCATATTCTCAAATATTTAAAACAAATTGGATTGTTTTAGAAATAAGTTGTCTGTAATCCATTTTTTTTCCATATGAAATATTTAAACATATGTTAAGTCAAAAAATATTGTATTGGAATTTAAAAATATTTAATGATTTTGTGCTTCTACAAAAAATATTTAAAAAAAATCATTATTTACACATTTCATATATTCAGAATTGCTATTCGAAATATGTTTTATTTTCAAAATACAAGATATCACGGAATTATTGGACGGCATCGTAAAAGCACTTAATTGTAAAATAAAAAATAGATGGAAATAAGTATCTTTCTCACTTAGAAGTCAGCTGTAAAAATTGATGAATTTTAATGTGATATCCCTTTGTTTTTTCGTTGCGATCCAAGTGATACTCCCATTCATGTGTAGTAGCAAGCATTTAAAGAGGTACATATTAATATTACTTATAATATTTTGTAGTTCCTGTAAATTTGCATTAAGCATTTGATAGGAGAAAATTTCATATAAATGAAAGATTATAATATCTATTTTCTGCGACAGGCGTTTGTATAGATTACCTGGTGGAATCTGGAGCCATCTGGTGGAGAGATTTAGAAATTTTCCTTAAAATAAAAATAATTGTTAAAAAATGCATTAAAAAAATTTATTTAATATATTTTCCCCTCATAAAAATCCCCTAGATTTAAATCTTTGGGTATCCACGAAAATTCTATGTTTTTTCAAATATTTGCGCATACTAATAAGAGAAACTAAGGAATTTCAAATCGAAAGTGCTTAAACATATATATTATAAGCTTTTATAGTTACATTGTAAGTTAGTAAAATCAGTATTTCTTGGACATAACATCTTAATAACATTTTTAACTTAATTATCTTAATCCAAATAAATAAATAAGAAATTAAGACATAATGGCATAATAGAAGGAAACATACTGTGGAATTTTATTATATTCTCTATCCATTATTTCTTTATTAAAAAAACCGGAACATTGCTAAATATTGTTATAAAAATCTATGTAAGAGAGAAAATGAAATATTTTTTATCATTTGTCATATGAAAAAATGTCAGGCATGTGATAATATTTGTCAACTTATTTTGACAAATTGAACAAATGTCATAGATTATTTTTCCAAAAAAGAAATATTCTAATCGATATTAGTAGTGATTCTATTCAAGATTTCTTTCATAAAAAAGCATATACTAATTAAATGTGAAAAGAAAAAAAAATTGAACGTTTTTTTTATCTGCTATACTGATAAGCTATACAATTTTTTTATTTTACAGTTTAAACTCTCGAGATTTCCAAGACGATAAATCATATTTTCTAGAAATTTATTCCCAAGATTAATGAATCATAATGTGATTTTGAGTTGTCATTTTGCTAGTGCTATTACACCTTGTTAAAATAATGCCCATATTTAATTAGTAAAGTTGTGATAAGAATTTTAATATTATATATAGTACCCAATAACGCAATAATTAAAAAACGTACTTAATGAAAAATGACACTAAAATGATTAAGTACCCTGTTTTATTGCGATAGATGGACTGAGCATAATATAAAATATTTTTTTTGACATATAAATTTATTTATTATTATAAAAGAGTAAACCAAAAATGAGACATTCTGAAAAGACAATGCCTTTTTCTCACAATCGTCTTTTGTTTAGTTTGCCCTTTCTGTCAGCAATGCCTTAATTAAATATAAGAAAGTTTATGAAAAAAAAAATGTTTGAAAACAATTTTACATTAGCAATAAAATAATAACAATTGTACAAAGTGGAAATTTTTTTCTCCAGAATTCCTTCTTGCGCTTTGAGGTAAAGTTGTAAAATGGTTTCAGAAACAAGTGTACGAAATTTCAAATTAATCCTTAAAAATCATTTGATTACACCTTGGGTTCTAAAAATGCGAAATGAGCTGAAAATTTTGTTATCTTTCAATTTTCAAAGATTATATTTATTTATTTCGGGTTTTTTTTCCCGTTGGAGCGAACTGTTGAGGAATATATAAAAAACCTACACTGAACTTCCAAAAGTCATGGGATAGCAATATAGCTATATTCAAATGGGAAAGATAACATCAATATTCAAATAGGAAATAGAACAGCAACATGCAGATATACAGATGGCAGTATCTTCAAATAATTTTTAACATTTTGTTATTTGGCTATATTTTTTATTTCAAAAAGAGAAAATAGAGCAAATATTTCAACAAAGATAAATTAAAACATCAAGTCTTCCTCTTTCACAGATCGTTATAGCAATTTGGTTGTCCGATTTATGTTTTCTAACATAATATAGTAATTTATCTTTAATTGCCTTAATAATTGCGTTACTAATTATTAAATTTATGCTTAAAAATTAGTAATTAAATTTAACATCTGAAGAAAATAACCTGCAATTACGCTTATTCGGATATTTACTGATATTCGCTTTATTGCTTTATTAATTTGACACTTCTTTATTTTTTGCCTTAGATAAAATAATGACATAAAACATTATGAATATTTAAATAAAAAAAAAAATTGTAATGAAAAACAAATTTTAAATTCATTTTAGATTTCAGAGGCCTGTATAATTGCAACAAATCTTAAACGAACATTTAAAAATAAAATTTGAATTATCAAATTTCTCAAACAATATTTTTCTTATAAAAAAATTCCTCTCATATTGGAATAGATATTTTTCGATATAAATGTTTCTTCTTTCTGTTAACTGTGAAAAGAAATATGGCTTCTTGCTGTTGTTCGGAGCATCTTAAACAAGAAGAAAATTTGCAATCGTGCATTTTCTTCGATCTGGAATAAGTATTGAAATGAGACACCAAAATTTGAATGATTTTGTAATGACGTTCACAGCACAGTAGAAAAGGAATTTTATTTTGTGCATCAAGTCCCCTTCACGACTCAAATGCGAATGGTTTTTTCTTAAAATACAAAGAAAAGAAAGTGCTCAAATTTCTTTGTACGGTAATCGGTTAGTCCGTTTAAGCTGTTAAACAGGATGTTTATCAATCCACATTTAAAGAGTACTTAAAAACACAATACCTTAATAGCTGGTTTGAATTTAAAATACTATATAATACTTGATATTTATAATAACACTTGAATGCACTTGAGTTCTTGTATTTTTTATGTACCATTTAATACTCTCTGTTGAACATCACCGAATGGTAATATTTAAAATAAAGTGTTCATATGAAATTAGATAATATGAACATTAATATTTGATGCGATCACGTTTTTTTTTCTTCCTATCATGTATGGGTACATCTTATTTCACAAAGATAAATATAATAAAGCTTTTAATTATACTGGATAGTTTATTACTTGTTATGAACACAATTAAATTGCAGATTTCTATACCTAAATTATTTCATTTTTATGTTTTTTTTTTTTCTTGGGGGGGATGGGGGTGACTTCCTTCTACCTTCATTATATCCGTTTATTGGTTATTTTGAATGTTATTTCAGGTTATTTAGTTTATTTCACAACACTAATAGCTTCTAATTGAATTTTTCAAATTCTTAAGTAGGTTGTTCGAAAATTAAAAAAAATAATAATAAAAGTTAATCCAACGGATGCAATATAACTTCTATTCAGTTCTTTCTTAGAAATTGTTATGTTTCTAATTTAAAACACTAATTCAAAAATGCAGTTTGTTTCAATTCACAAAATTCTAAACACTTGTTTATCTCTACAATCTTTCACCAGACCAGGTACTTTGAATGGACATGCGCGGAATCTGAAAGAAGAAATATTCCCTATAATTATAGGTAAGCCACCACAGCATTCAAGATTAAAACGTGATGGGTTTGGGGTTTTGTGACGCAGCTCCCACGGAAGCTCATACTTCATTGTTACGCGCACTTACGTAGGAAGGGGTCTGACACACTTCTAGTGTTTGGGGGGGATTTCAGTTTTCACACCGTCACGAGTTTTGAAAGCAGGGAGAGTTTCTTTCCAAGTATTATTGTATAACGTCTGTAAAAGGTTTGGAAAAGATTGTGAAAAGGTTTTAAAATGTTTTTTTTTTTTTCATTATTTTGTTCAGATACTCGTATAAGAGTGTTTCTTTTGAAAGGATTTGTAACAAAATGAAATTTTTCTTAATTTTGCATTCTAGAATAATTTTAAAAGAAGCATTATCGACTATGTATTTTGTCTAAAATTGGATCTTTGAATATAAAATATTCCGATTAATTAATTGTCGTCCGTGAGAAAAGTTAGCAAATTTTTAATACTTATGATGATGTTCAACAAAATTAATTAGTTAAATTAATTAGTACTGCAAACTTTAAAATCTCATTTTATAAATGAAATTAAAGGTACCATGTTTGGAAATTAATGAAATCATAACAATGCTCGGTTGAAATGTTGGTTAGTCCTGAATTAGAACTATAACAAGATTTTGGTTCTGACTGTTTCGAAACTCGTTCTTTTAATTAGAATGCTTTAAAAAAAATGTCAAAATCTTTGCAACAAGGTTCATTAACAGTCGACTAGAGTATTTCTACCTAATTTCATCACGTGTAACAAAAGATTGATTTACCTTTGGGACGAAAGAAGTACAAGCAATTTTCCGTGAAACCTTTTAAGGGTAATTGATCCACATTTGTCTGGGAGGAAACTCAAAAAATTATCATCGATTAGCTTTAAACAAACTAATGTAAATTCTCCTTTCTGGAAGCAATGATTACATCGGACGCCAATCAATGGGTTTGATCTCGAGCTTGCTAATCGTTATCTTTTCCGCTAACATTGATTATAAATCCAGTGATTAAATTATGTTAAGCTTTATTGAATAATTTTACATTTTTAATTAGTTTCAAAACTGGAGTAGGTTTAGAAATTATTATTTTTTTTTTTTTAAACTCTTGATTAACGATCCGTTTTGAAACAGATTTGTTTGAAAGTTAATATTTAAAGCAGAAATCGTGAAAAATTCTAATAATGCAATAAATATTATGCGATTTCTATACAAACTATATTTTCGACTTTCGAACATAGTGCTTTATGATCTTCGTATTATATTCTCTGTAAAATATTCTCATCCAAAATATTGCTAGTTAGGTTGAACTTTTCAATCAAGTTGAAATCAGGAATTACGAAAACAGAAACATTAAACGCGCCATATCTCTACAAATTATGAATAATGCTGTATGGAAATTAGTAATATAATTCTGCATTATTTCACAATGGAAATTTAATAAAATAACGTTCAATGCTTAAAATTAATTAATATTATGTCCTCTTTGCGATTCTTATATTAGACAGAAATTATTATACGCATTTTATTAATTTTATTTTGAGATGATTCAGAAGTGGATAACGGTTAAAAAAACCCTCAAATTTTTCCATTAAGAACAACGTGAATGTGCAGTGAGGTAATATTTTTGGTTAAAATTCAAATATTTATGGAAATATAGAACATGAGAGAATAGAACACAGTAATTGTTTATAGAACATGAAAATGCGCATGATACATGTATCGCATTTTAATCGAAAGTGCTTTCACGATTTACATCAAAAGAAATAAGGTTATATATCTAAAAACTGACGTTAGAATAAATAAAAAAAATAAATAAAGACAATAGAATATTGAATTACATTTTCAAAACCCCAATTTCGTACAGGTATTTTAAATTTGAATTTCCAAAGTATTTGCAGGCATTTGCCACGGGTAAAAACGCACCTGTAAAACTTAGTTAACCAAAATCAAATAGAATGAAACTGACAGCTCAGTATGTCATACGAAAAAGGGGAAAGTTCGTTTCTGGTAAGGTGAATTTTTTTTTATAAAGTTCAATTCCCAGGCGTGAGAACGAAATAGAATTTAAAATCCAATATATGACCTTTGTATCTGACGCCCAACTGGCAAAAGCAACGTCATAACCACTTTCCCATCAAAAAATAAAAATAAATAAATAAATAAAATACAAGAGCAAGTAGAATGGAAAAAGAAATCCAGAAACACTGCCCTGCGTATTTTTTTTAACAAGGCGTGCGACTACACACCTGCTGATAATGTTGTGATTCCTGTTGGAATTCGTTATTCCGGGATAAACGATAAACAAAATCAATAAGAGGTCGCAAAATAAAAGGAACACAGAAGTTTTCATGTAGAAATTCCATTAAATACATGAGATGAAATGGCTGAAAAGAGAATGTTTTTTATTAAAAGAAAAGAAAGAGCTTTTGTGTGTACAGTTTGACATTCTTTTTTGAAAGTAAAAAAAAAATTGACTGGTGAATTTCTTATTCTTTAAGTAGCATGTCGCGATCATGGTTGCAGTTTTCATGCAGTGCGTCGTTTCAAGAACGTTGAAATAGTGTATTAAAATATGGTACTGTTGTGTCAACAGATTATCCGAATTAAAATTTATAGTTTAAATTTTAAGTTTTTTTTATTCGCATTGTTAAAATTCTGAGTTTTTAAGAATGAGAATGAGTTTTTTTAAAAATATTTCAGTGTAGTGTTAATTTGAAAAAAGAAAGAAAAAAAAATTCCCATATACATTTGTTGTTTTTATAAAAACAGTACATACTAATATACATAAGCAAATAATATTTTATTAATTTAATAACATATAAAATGCATATACAAAGGCAAAACTAAATATACAATGTAATAAATACATATGAAATCTATATATGTAATAGTGAATTTTAAAAAATATTTTTCACCAAAAAAATATATATATACATTAAATATTCCTTGTTTTAAAAACATTTTAAAGTTTTACTTTGCGTATATTGCAATTTTTTTTAATTCTTTTATTCATAAAATAAAGGTCTCGTTGGAGAATATTGACCTATTAAAAAAACCGAGAAAAACAAACTGTTGTTTCTAAATTGCCAAATAGTATTTTGGACACACCTCAAAAGACCTCAACACACCTCAAATTAAACTAATATTCGCTTTTCATAAACGCATCAGCAACAGGCAGAAAAAGACAAAACAGATCCTTCTAACAGAAGCAGTGAGTTTCATCTAAGAAAGACTTTCTGCATGAAACGTTCAACAAGATTCACTTTATGGATTGAGATACGTGATATTTTGCAAATTCGAGAACAAAGCAAAGTGGATATGTAATTAAACATGAAACGTTGTTAACAACATTTTATCAATAAAAGATATGAAAAGATTGCATTTTGAATGAAACAAAATACTTATTAACAAGTGTCTTTGTTATGTCTGTGGAGGGTTTAGTATAATTGTTGTGTTTATATTTAAAAAATATCAATTCTGTGGTTCTTCTCTATAAAAATCAGTTAATTGAAAAATAATATTTCGTCTTTAGTAATCTGAATTAATTATTATGTATATAAGAGCAAGACTAAACCAATTTTAGATTTTTATTACAGGGTTGTATACTGATCGTGTGGCCCGCCGCATTATATGTCAATTTTATAGTTAAAAATTGCAAGCAATTTTTAAGGATTATCATCAATGATTAAGGAATGGAAACTGCTCCAGTCATATTTTAATATATATATATATATACTATTCAATTTTTATTGTATTGCAAAATAAAAGATTAAGACCATGATTAGTGACATCACCATGTTGAGATTAGTATCAAGGACCAAAAATAAACTCACCTACATCTGAAAAAAGTTTGAATTTTGCAACATTTATTTACTTATTTATCTTACTCCTAAACTAGACAGCCCACTTTTTGTAGCAGCCCGGAGGCTGCTGCAACTTGCCAAGTGGCTCTTTTAAGAATTTGAAGAGTCTAATAATAATTAAGATATGGGAGTTGGGAAACGACGGAAAGATAAGTGCACTAGCTTTGAAAATTGCTCAGCATCTGCGAACAAAAATTGTATAGACATCACTAAAAGTATTCTGGTTAATATCTCGTAGGGAAGAGAGCTATAAAATAGCGATACATTATAAAATAGCTGTTACGAGAAAATGCGGAATTAAATATAATAAGGGTTATTGTAGCAATTGAATTTGCTAGTTATAGATCGAAAATTCAGAAAGAGCAAAAATGTGTGTTATTACTTATATATTTAAATACATGTATATTAGTAGTCCGTCGCCTCTATAGGTGTCTCAAACGTGAATTTAACATCTTGAAATCTTCACAGTAAATATTTTTTTGGTGAGCTGAATTAGGAATTATTTGAGATTCAAGCTAGTTGTTAAACTCTAGCTGTTTGAAAGGAAACGAATTTTAAAAATTGAATTTCAACTTAAAACTTCAAAAATCATTAAATTGTGCAATTAGTCATAAATTTTTGAAATTGTTTTTGACACTGTGAGATAAAAACGAGTTCATCTTAGCTAAGGAGCAAAAATAAATACCTATATTCCTCAGTAATAAATGCAAATACAATCAAAAGTCACCGACAAAAAAAGTCGATCCCTCAATTGAAAACAACAAATTTTTAAGTGTCATTCGCCAAGTCTGTTTTATTATTCATGATTTTTTTTTGAATATTGAATATATTGGGTAAATTCGGTAACTAATAATAAGCGCACACCAAAATTAATAATAGTAACACTCTGAGAGGTCAAATTGTTATGTACAATTGTGTGTTATTTTTTAAGAACGACGTTGCAATTGATAATCCTGAAATTATGCAAATCACTTCGATATGAAATTATTTAAACATTTTTTCGTAATCCTACAATGCTGAAGGTTTAAAGAAATATTTAAGGAAATTGTGTGGCTTTTTGAGAATAAAAATTTAATTTTCTCTTCACATAAAAGTTTTTGACATAAAATCGTATTCCAGTATAATAAATCCTTTCTATAGCATAAAACACACACTGCAAATAATTTCATAGGTTTAAAAAATTAGTAATTTTAAAATAAATTTAAAAAAATAAAGTACATTTTGGGAAGTTTTTGAAAATGATCATTGAAATTAAAAGATAGCATCATCATTATTTATCAAGAAGAAACAATCAAATATTACAGATAGGAAAGGTCAGGAATTGAGTTTTGAACTTATGTGATTATTTTCTACTTATAGTCGTTTAAAAAATCAAAATTGTTCCATTTGTCTTAATAATTATAGTAATTGTAATTACAAAAATTGTAGTGATAGCAGAGAAATGACTGTAATATTAATGAAAATTGAATCTAAATTTAAAATTGCACATGATTTCTTTAATAAGCATTACCCAGAATTGAACGATGGCTCTGAACTATTTTTCTTACAAATCAAACTGTTATTTCGTTATGTAGTTAATGCATATATGACTAATCAAAAATTATGAAAAATGGATCTTTAAATATATCTTAGTTGTTAAAACTACACTTGAATTTCTTTAAACTGCATTGTCCAGGATTGAATTATGGATTTGTGATATTTTTCTTATAGGCCAAATTGGTATGTCGTTATGTAGTTAATGCATGTTTGACTAATCTAAAGTTATGATAAATGGATCATTAAAGTTAGAGTTGAACAAAGAGTCTTAGTTGAGAGTTGAACAAACCTTTCAGTAACGAACAGCAAAAAAAAAAAAAAAAAGACTAAATGTCTAAATAATCCATATTTTATTTTGAAGAAGAAAAAATAATCAGTAATACTTTCTTCATCTTTTCTTTTAAAAAAGGATTCATTTATTTATCCGCTGTCATTTCTTCACTGTAAGTAATGAATTCAGTTCCTAAATTCCTTTTTCTCCCAAATCTGCTTCAGTTTTCCTTTTATCAATGCCAGAAATCGAACGAAGAAAAAAAAAGGATTCTGCTCATTTTAATGTTCTGGAATGACAAAAGATATTGGAAATCAATGAATTCGAAAGAAAATGGCTAAAGGACCATCAACCCAAAAGTCTCAAATTGTTCTTTCGCATTTCGCCAATTCTGAATGTAAAACGTAAGAGGAGGTAAAAATGAGTCAAGGCCTTCTTTCGTCTTGGAAAGAGACAGCGGAGGATCTTCTTTTCGCGTTAAAAAGGAAATCAATTTATTTTCGGCAATTAATTAAAGCTCTTCTTCTTTTATTTTTAAAACTCTTACTTTGGGAAGTGTGTTTTAGAGAGGAAAAAAATACGCAGTGTCTAATTTTGCATAATTAATTGAAAAAGTTTTTAGAGTGGAACTTTTGAGAAGTAGTTACCTGGAGTGTTAATGGTTTTTTAATATTTTTTTACGCTCGTTGTTTACTTATAAAGCTGAGTATTTATTTCTCTTTATTGAATGAAAATCCTTCTAAGCGTATTTTTAATGACACGGGATTATATTTATTGTTTCTCAGATTACCTTATTTTCTATTGACGCAAAAAAAAACTTTCGAATGATCCCCTGATTTTTTTTTTATCGTTTCAATTGAAAATAGTGTATAATAGCTATATACAAAGCAATGACAAATTAAAAAGCAGTTGATTGATTAATACAAATATAAATTACACTACAAATTATTACTTACGAAAAGTGTATATTCTGTTATAACGAAATACACAATTTTTTTTCAAAAGCAGTTTTCTAGATCCGCCATTGAAACAATCATTTTACAAATATACCGGAGTTTGCAATTGTATCAAGTTCCTTAAGGAAAAGGGTAAATACATCACTCTCCTATTGATTCTATCACATGTTGGAATTCATGGAAACGTTTGGATAATGTTCTATCCTGTGTAGATAGTGTCCTATCGCTCTTAACCCTTTCAGGAGGATTATACTAAACAAAACTAAGTCATCGTTTATTAGTGACTTATTATCTAACACCACAGAAGAGGACTAGAAAACTTTTAGTGAAAAAACTCTCAAAGAAGCTGTTACCAGTATTAAGAACTGGACACGTCTGACTGGCAGAACATCTGGCCAAAATAGGAATTGTGAACTTTGATATATATAAAACAGAGTCTTGTGTTTTATATAAAACAGCGAAAATGAATAAGGTCCATCTACATGTTTGCTCGGGATTGGACTCTTACTTACAACAGAATGGTGATTTGTGTACTCTTTATTGGAGGACCAGAGAAAACATGTCCCGATCACACGGACGTTTTTCTTTAAAGGTCTTTTAGTCGTTTTTCGTTTTTATTTAGAATTTCTAGTGTTTTCCCTATCTAATTTTGATTAGTTTATATGTTATTTTTGCTTCTACGGTAAGTTGAACAATTTATATGGATTGAGTTCTAATAAGGCCATTGGTAACAACAACAACTATATATTACAATGAAATTAATAATCTGTTATAAAGAATTTTTTAAAGTATCAAAATGATTGCGCAAAAATAGATAGTCTTATAACATATATAAAGTTATTATCCTAAATTTTATTAACTGTATGCATGGGGTGCTTATATATGTGAAGCCCGATTTTAATTACATTCAAACAAAAATTAAGATTATCTGCAAAATAAAATTTCGCATCAAGATTGATGTGATAATGCGCATTACAATATAAATGTTTGATTGTATGAAGAGTAACTTTTTTTTTTTTTTTTTTTTTTTTTTGAAATTTTGCCGATTCCAGAATTTAATTTGCATAGACCTTTTTTAACAAATTTTCTTGAAATAATATCTATTTTGATTTTACTGCAATTAAAAATCAGTGTTATGTTTGTTGGTTATTATATTTTTAATTTTTAATAGATTAATTTTTTTTTTGTAAAAAAGGAATTTTTTTCCTCTTAATAACATATCTATTATCAAAAATGGTATAAATATTTTCAGAATTTCTGGGTAGTTGTTGGAATATTTTTCAAAATAAAGAAATATTTTTACTGAAATTTTTTTTAAAAATCAATATTTGAACTCGATATTACAATATACAATTTTTTCTACTTTTTAGTGTCTTGATTTTTTTAATTTTTAATTTCTCTTATGTGAGTTTTTCAATAAATTCTGTTTTTTAATGAAAACAATTTACGTACAATACGAAACGTTGCATTGTCATTAATATTGTGACAGGACTATTAAGAGAAAAAAAATGGTTAATTGAATCTTAAATTGTCACAGTACGTTGTCTCTTGTTTGATAATTAATTATTCCAACACGACACTTATCTAATGAAGAAAAAGGGTGTCATTTCAAAGAAGTCTTTATTAATAAATCAGCAGAAAAGCAAATGTCAATTTATAATAAGAACTTAACTTAATGTAATTTCAGTTGCCATCAGAAAACCTATTAGCATAACTTATATCTAAAAAAATTCTAGTTGATTTCTGAGAACAATTTTTTGAAGGCTTTGATTTCTTTGTAGTTTAGGATGTGTTACATGAATTAATACTAATTTTCTTCACATTTCAAAGATACTAAAAAAAATTTACTAAACAGCTCGATATTTGTTAAAATATCTTTTAAAGTACTAATTATCATTTACAGATTTAATGAAGACTGTTTCTTTTATGTGAAAGAGCTTATGTTTCAAGTATTATAAAAAGATACATATGAGAAAAATCTAATCCCATTAAATGAGATATGCTTAACTGATTTATGGTCTGAGACACTGATTTCTTTTCTTTTATTTTCTTTGTACTACACATAAACCCTTTTTCTTTTGCACTAAACATAGACAATTTTTCTTTCCTGTACACATGAACCTTTTTTCTTTGCTTCTGATATAAACCCTTTTTCTTTGCACTATACATAAAGCCAGTTTCTTTGCCTACACATAGATAATTTTTTTTTCTCTACAAATGAAACTTTTTTCTTTGCATTACAGTTAAACTCTTTTTTTATCTGTTCTACACATAAACACTTTTTCTTTACACATCACATAAACATTTTATCTTTGCTTTACATATGAACTCCTTTTCTTTATAATACATATAATATTGGCGGGTTTTTTTTTTGTTTTTTTTGTCGCATGGAGTTAATCTTGTTATTTGATAGGTAATTCTAGGGAGTAGATAGTTTACGTTCCATAACTAATAGAAGTTAGATTATGTGAGATATCCTGAAATACTAAGATGATGAAAATTTATAAGAAAGGCTTAAAAAGAAAAGTCGATATGTGGAGGAATACGGACTAGCATGAACTGCTGAGAAGTGACGCTGTCCGAAGAATCAACCTTTACATTCTCTAACTTGTAAAACACAATGTTTTCTGAGTAAAAAAAATATTGTTTTCTTTTAGATCTTTATTCATAAATTGCTGCTGCATGATGAGAAAGGTTTGGACAAGTGACAGAAGATAATAAGGAAGGACGATATGAAAAAATAAATAGACATACATAAAAAATATATATTTATTTATAAATATAAATAAAAATTTATTATATACTTGATATTTAAAAAAATAACGATAGGAGTAAAAAAAATTAACAAAAGATCTTCAAGTGATCAATAAGATAATACTTATATTTTTATTAAATATAATGAATTACTGGAAAAAATAGATTTTAGAAAGAAAAATTTGCATTTGGAACGTCTCTTTCGGGGCAGAAATAGATTCGTTATTTGCTTGCTTTTTAGAATAGTTCTTTCCCTTCGCCCCTGCCCCCTTGAAAAAAAGACGAAAAATTGACTTCAGTTCGTGTAAGACTTGAAATATATGTTAGTTTCAGTCGGAAAGTTCAAATTTAAATATATCCATACTTTACTAAATTTATACCAAAGGAGTAAAAGAATAAAACTAAAAAGTACAAGAAAAAAAAAACTTTTATTTTTTTGGAAGATTGGACAAAAAAAAATCGTTTTTTAGATGGGATTTACTGAAGAAATAAGCTAAAATGAATCCGTTGGCTTATTATGTACGGTAAGAAAGATTTTTTTCCCCTGTCTTTTTTCCCTAGTACTTCGTCAGTTAACGTTATCGCAATGTGTCTTTGAGGGAAAAAGTTAGGGATAAAGTGGAAAATTTCTTCGCACCACATTAGCATTATGTAAATACAGTTCTGGTAGTGTGCAGGGATTTTTTTTATTTTATTTAGTGTATGTACAGAGTTTTACTTAACAAGTCGTATTAAAGACTGAAATGAAAAAATTAATAAAAAAATCATGTTTAAGATTTATTGAACGAATTGAATTTATTGATTTAATTTGAGATTTAATGGGTGAGAAATTTGAGTTTTGAGATGATTAAGTAGATATTTTGTTGAATGTGCTATAAATTGTTCAACTAAATTAATAAAATTTAAAAGGGTTGTCGTAAATTGAAGGGCATAATTTTAGATCGATGTATTTTTTAAAAAAATAATTAATCACTATTTCGACGTTATTAAAGATTATCATTCTTAAATTTATTTTATTATGTTGTTAAAATAATGACTGCAATCTAAATAATAATACTTATTGACTATAAGAAAAGTTTTAATATTAATTCTTATATATAACTTTTTTAATAATATTTTTTTTTATGAAAAACAAACACAATATAATATGTTCTTCACTTAATAATTTATTATGAACAACAAACAATTCATTTGATTCCCAGTTAAATTTGTTGAAGTTTATTGTGTTACTAAAACTAGGATATTTTTGTTTAAAATGGCAGATGACTAAGAGATTCAGCATCATCTAAGATACAACAAAATGCATGATCTCTAACACCCACATGAAGTACGTCATTTTGAAATAAAAAAACATTGAAATACCCTCTCTTTAATTTATCTGAAGGTTTTCATCAAAACTTATCATTAGTTGAACGTGTGTTGTTGGTAAAGCTTTTCCACTTTATAATGGGTATGCTACTACTGCGCTGTATGAGTTTTGACGAATTTAGAAATTTTGCCTTGGGGCAATGCCAAAGACTAAATTACTAGAAAATAAATTTATAAGAAAGAGTAAAACTATAAATTTGTAGCTGTTCTTACAATGTAAAACAAGCATTAAGCTGGCTGTTTGGAATCTCGATGAAGTTCTTGTGCAGCCATGGTCATCTGTTACTGGTGCCAATAGTATATCTTATGTAAGATGTAATGCAATAATTAGTTAATGTGGAAATTTTTGTTTTTTATACCATTCTAGTCATTTCTAATGCTAAAATTTCAGTCCTATTTTTCACAGAGCTCCTAACTTACATTTTTTAACTGAATTTAATTGTGGAAGGAGTTACTAACTTTCCTTTAGTTCTTTTGAAGTATGGTCTACATACAAATTTGTTTGACAATGCGTTGGCCGATTTCGACCAAATGATTCTGTAAGTTAAATTATAACCCCCCTGTATACTTGCAGTGATAAGAAATTAACAAATAAGAAATTTCATTTTTGATCTCATTAAAAATGCTCATGATTTTATTAAGAACCGGTAATGGTTTATTATTACTTAATAAAATATATATTATTATTTAAACAAAAAATTTTTCTACTTTGTAATATATAATGTAATTTTCACTGAATTATTTTGTTATACATATAATAATGAGAAAACAAGAAAATGATGCATCGCTTTATTTTATTTACTGGAAATATTTAATTAAAAATTAATATAAATAAATTTTCTTCTATTCACAAACAAAAACTTGATTAATTCTAATATTAACTTTAATGCTAAGAATTATTATTATTATTATTATTTTGGAATATCATAAGTTTCTTTCAAATGTTGCAAGAACTTCCATATTTATTTAAGACTTTATAGAAGACGTTTAATGTAGAAAAATAATTCTGTGTACTCGTTACTTCCATTAATCTTCTACTTTATTGGTGAATAGTTCTGCTGCAATTACCAGCAATAATTGGTTTCTATTATTCTTTTTTAAGTATATATAAATATTATCTGGGGCTGAAGGCAGCTACCACAGAGTTCGGGATTAAAAACGTGATTGGTTAAAGTTTTGTGACGCAGTCTAAGCCGAAGCTCATATTTCATGGTTACGCGCACTTTCATTGGAAATGGATTTGACAGTTTTCTGGGTTTTCCAGATTTTGGTATTCATGCCGCCGCGAGTTTTTAAAAAGCAATCTGAAGAAAATGTCTTAAAAGTATTACGTAATGACTGGAAAACAGTTGGAAGCGGATTGCGAATGATTAATGATTTTTTTTCCTATTTAGAAATGGAATCCATTTCCTTCGCACGAACTGTTAAACAATTTTCATTTGTATAGAAAGCTCTTTCAGAAAGAACTTCTATGTGTCGAGTTCTAGCATGAAATATCTCTTTGTTGAATTAATGCTATGTAATTAGTTATGGTATGTGGCAACGCTTGCTTATTTTTGAAAGTTGGTGTTGGAATACTTATATTGCTCATTTGTTTAATATTTGGATTATTTTTCATTTAATTTTTCTCTATTTTTTCTCGTGATATTTCATAAAATTCGTTTGTGATTTATTGACATTCTTTAGACTCCAACATTCTTTCGTTAGGACAACTGAACTCAAGGTTGGTCAAGATGAGATTTTGCGTATTCTGAAATATTTGAGAGACGATATGAGTTATTCTAAAAATAAGTTGACTGCAATCTATTTTTTTCCATTTTTTCCCATTGACTTTAAAAATATTCAATGATATTGGGCTTATACGAAGAATATTATTAAAAAAAACTATTAGATTAAAAGTACTACGGAATATATTTGCGATTTGAGTTATAATAATTATTAACACATTTAATGTATTCAGGACAGTTGTTTTAAATATATTTCATTTTTGTAATGCAAAATTTCATAATATTATTGGACACATCGTAAAAACATATGATTTTAATAGAAATCCTAAAAAATGGAAGCAAATATCTGACTAATTTGGAACGCAAATGTAAAAATTGATGAATTTTAATGAAAGATCCCTTTGTTTTTCATTGTCGTTCCGAGTGTAATCGCATTAATGTGTAGTAGCAAGCATTTAAAAAGGTATTAAGATAAAAAAAAAAGTATAAATGCATTAATAGCACCTTTTATGTGCCTTGCTGTAGTTCCTGCAAATCAGCATAAAGCTTTTGTAAGGAGAACATTTCATGCAAATGAAAGATTATCCTCTCCATTTTCTGCCAGTTTGCAGTTTGCGACGTTTGTCTAGATTACCTGGTTTTATCTGGAGCCATTTATTGGAGAGATTAGGAAATGTTTCTTATATTAAAAAGAATTGTTAAAAAATTAATTAAAACATTTAATTAATGTATGTATCCCTCATAAAAAATCTGAAGGGTATCTATTAAAAATCTATGCTCCTTTAAATATTTGTTCGTACTAGTAAGAGGAACCAAGGAATTTCAAATCGAAGTTCATAAGTTTTTATATTTGCATTGTAAGTTTGTAAAATCATTTATTTCCTGTCTATACAAGTTCTTTCACAAACATTTGAAAGCATCTAGTATTTGTTGAACATTCCGTCTAAATACAAATAACTTAATAATTTAATTTTTTTCTTAATAAAAAAAATAAGAAATTAAGACTGTAAAAAAACAGTTGATTTTTATTTTGTATGTTTAATCTTTATGCAAAAACAATTGGAAAATTGCTAAATATTATTATAAAAATCCATGTAAAGGGGAGAATGACATAATTTTTATCATTTGTCTTATGAAAGAATGCCGTGTGATAATATTTGTCAACTTTTTTTGACAAATTAAAGCAAATGTCACATAGAAAATTTTGGCAAAAAAGAGATATACTAATCGATCATAACAGTGATTTTATGCAAGATTTCTTCCATAAAAAATATAAACCTAACTAAATGTGCAAAGAAAAAAAAATGAGCATTTTTTTATTTTTTTATGTCTTATACAGAAAAGCTATATTTTTTTATTTTACTGTCTAGACGCACGAGACTTTCAAGACGATAAATCATATCTTTCCGAAAAATTATTTCTATTACTATTGAACCGGTTATAACGTGATTTTGAGGTGCTATTACATCTTGTTCAAATAATGTCCGTACTTAATTAGCAAAGTTTTGTCAAGAATTTTGGTCTAATAAACACTCAGTATCGCAATAATTAAAAACCATTCTTTATGAAAAAATTACATTAAAATGATAAAGTACCCTGTTTTATTGCGATATACGGTTCAAATATTTTTTTTTTTGCTAATCGCCATATAAGCATGCTAATTATTATAAAAAAATAAACCAAAAATGATACATCCCACAACGACAATACCTTGAAGAGTTTTTTGTTAGATTCTCGCTTATGAAAACTTTCAAATTTTTTTTTTTTTTTGACAACCAGGTTTTGTTTTGTTAGCCCGTTTCTTGTAACGCCTCAATTAAATAAATGAATTAAAAAAAAAGATATGAAGCAAAATTTTCCTGAAAACAATTTTCTATCAGGAATAATTAATAACGTACGGAGTGGAAATTTTCTTTCACCGGTATTCTTTTTACGCTTGGCGAAAAAGTTGTAGAATGGTTGCCTGAAGTTTTGTAACATGTGATTATTAGCATGCGAGATTAATCAATAAATATCTTCCTATTTCAATTTGGTTCTAAATATGCGAAAAGAGTTGAAAAATTATGTTAATTTTCAATTTTCCGAGACTACATTTATTTCAGATTTGTTTTTTTATTCCCAATGGCGCGAAATAGTTGAAGAATATATATAAAACCTTCACAGAAGTGCCAAAAGTCATTCGATAGAAATATGCAAAGATACAGATGACATTAGCATCGAGTAAGAAATGTAAAAATAGCCTGTAATGTCAGAGCTTTAACTGCTTACATAATTGGTATCTATTGTCTTGAACTTCATCTTTATTTAACTTCCTGCCAGGACTTTGTACTCATATGTGCTTGGGAATGGTTTTCTGGCATGATTATGACCCCACGACATTAAATAAACAAATTATCAACGCGGAATGTTAGTTGTAGCTAGTATATTGTGTTAGTTGTAGCTAGTTGTGTTCAATTTTTATTTAACTTTAGTTGTTTGTTCATATGTAACTAATAATACAATAAATAATTGTTAAATGACTTAGGCGCATCATAATTAACCCTATTTCCCCCTTCCACACAATACGTTTAAGTGGAAGCTATTATCCATTTTAACAGTTAAAAGTAGGATCAGAAGATATTTATTGATTATACTAAAATGTACCACTTACTATATTCCATAAATGTTTATCCAACTTTCCCACTTTAGCGAGTAGAAAAAACTAAAATAAACAAAACAACACTAAAAATAAAAAAAATTACATAATTTTTGCCTAAATTTGTTTAATTAGACCTCTAAAAGAAACTGTAAAATATTTATTGATTAGTCTAAAAGTTTGCAAAAGTCATGAAATACGTCCTACTATGGTGCGGGGCCTCATTTTCCCCGTGTGAGTGCAGCAACTCAACATCAGATTGGTTCAACAAATCATTGGAATTCATCTGAAGAAATATTCCGCCATACTGTCTCTACATACGCCCATAATTGTGAGTGTTACCAGTGTAGAATTTCATGTACGAACTGAACATTCGATCATGTCCAATTAAGAACCGATTAATTGGTTTTTATTCCATTTTCATCATACATATTTTCAAATAAAAAGTAATATATTAAATATTAAAAATGTAAAATAGTCGATGTTATAACTAATATACCGAGTACATATTAAACTATCTTTTTTCCTTCAAATTTCTGTTTTTAACTTAAATAAGTTCTTTACAAATGCAGCAGTTTGGGAAAAATTCTTTTTTTTAATTTTTTTTTTTAATTTCTTCAAATAATTTTTATTATTTTGTTGTTTGGCTTTATTTTTTATTTTAAGAAAGATTGGAAATTGACAAAACACTTAAGCATTTACGATAGATGAAAACATTAAACCTTCATACAGATCCTTTTAATATTTTAAGTGATGGATTTATGTTTTCTAACATAGTATAGTAATTTATCATTAATTCCCTTAATAATTTAATTATCAATTATTAAATTGTTTAAAAAGTAGTAATTAAATTTAGCATCTGATGAAAATAACATGCGATAACAATAAAACAAATAAATAATGTTGTAATAATAAAATAACATGCGGTAAAGTTAATATCAGTTATACTAATTACTTTATTTCTTTTGTACTTCTTTTTATTTTTGTCTTAACTAAAAGAATGACATAAAACATTATGAAAATTTAAACCAAACATAAATATTATAATGAAAAAGCATATTTTAAATTCATTATAAATTACAACGCCTTTTTATATTGCAACAAATTTTAAATGAAAAATTTTTTGGAACAATATTTTTATTAAAAAATATTCTACCCGTATTGAAATAAATATTTTTTGAAATGAGTATTTCTTCTTTCTGTTAACTGTGAAAAGAAATCTGGCTTCTTGTTGTTGTTCGGCGCATCGTGAACAAGAAGAAAGTTTTCAAGCGTGCATTTTCTTCGTGTTGGAATAAGTGTTGAAATGAGACACCAAAATCTGAATGATTCTGTAATGACTTTCACAGCAGTGTAAAAAAGGAGTTTTATTTTACGCATCAAGTCTCCTTCCCGACTCTAAGGCGAATGGTTTTCTCAGAATTCAACGAAAAGAAAGTGCTCAAATTTCTTTGTACGTCATATGAAACGTTTATTTTTTGGAAATTTCCGAAAAATTCTTTTGTAGGACTATTTTACTCGATGGAGTTTTTTAATAATTGCTCTTTTAGAATTTATATCTCAACCATGAAATATTTTCTGAAAATTCGAACATTTATTTGTTGTTGCCATTAAAGATTTTGATTTGTTTTAGGTTTTAGATGTGCTAATTTATTTTATATTTTTGAATATGCTGCATATGTAATGTTTGATTAATTTTTTTAATTATAACAATAATAAGTTGGGTTTATACAGGGCCTCGTCATAGTGGAAGGCATATCATTTGATTTTAATTGCAATAAAGTGAATTTTAATTTTTGATAATTCAAATGTTGGATGGTTGAGACATTTTCTTTTTCTTTCAGAGCACCTTTGAGCCGTGTATATCTGACTAGCATCCCTAAAATGTAATCGATTCGTCCGTTTCTGCTGTTGATTAGAATGGTTATTAAACCACACTTATAACGTAGGTAAAAATACAATACTGTAGTAACTGATTTGAATTTAAAATGCTATAAAGTATTTAATTATTTTAGTAACTGCTCTTGAATGTACATAACTAAAAACAGTTATCTGAAAAAATAAGCAAAATATTTTGTGGAAAGTTCGTATTTTTTTTTTCTGTACGATTTAATACTCTCTGAACACCATCGAAAAGTATCATTTAAATTAAAATGTTCATATGGGATTAGATAATGAAACCATAAATATTTGATATCATCATGTTTTTGTCTTTCTATCAAGCTGTATAGCTACATCTTATTTCACAATCATAAATAGAATAAAACTTTTATTCATATGGGATAATTTATTATTATTTGTCATGACAGAAATTGTATTTTTATAAATATAATTAATTTGATTTTTATGTTATTTTTTTTTTTTTTTTTTTTGGGGGTGACTTACTTCTATCTTCATTATATCCGTTTGCTGGTTACGTTGAATCTTTTTATTGCAGGGCATTTAATTCATTTCACAACTGATGAATAATTTCTAATTGAATTTTTAAAATTAATAAGTAGGATGTTCGAAAATTACAACTAAAATTAAGAGTTAATCCATTGGATGTAATATAACTTCTTTCTTAGAAATTTTTATATTTCAAATTTAAAACAATCCTTCAAAAGTGATGTTTGCTTCAAGTCAAGAAATTCTAAGCACTTGTTTATCTCTGAAATCTTTCATCCTATCAGCTGAAAGAGCAGACACTTTGTATGGGCATGCGAGGAATCTAAACGAAGAAATATTCCCCGAGCTTACAGGTGAGCCATCATAGCATTCAGAATTAAAACGTGGGGATTTTTTTGGTGGGGATTTTTGTGAAGCAGCTCTCACGGAAGCTCGTATTTCAGGGTCACACGCACTTTCGTAGGAATGGATCTGACGTAGATTGGAAAATGGTTTCAAAATGTATTTATTTTTCTGTCCTCAAATATAAGAGTATTTCTTTCCAAAGGAATTTTAACAAAATGGAATGTTTATTTTTTCATTTTATAATATTTAAAAAAAAAAAACATTATCGACTAAATATTTATATCTACAATTGGGTCTTTAAATAGAAAATATTGATTCCAAAAATTACATGCCGTTAGAACAGTTACAGAAGTTAAAGTTAGTTACAGAAAAGTTTGCAAATTTTTAATATTTGTAATTATGTTCATAACTTTTTAAAATTTCAAACTTTGAATATTGTTAAACAAAGATAGCTGCATAAATTTATTTATTTCTTAATTTTCATTTTAGCTCGAACCTTTTACTCGTTGCTCAGTTGTAGCTTGTTTCCACTTGTATAGCAAGTCTTGCTGAAGCAAAGACTTACTAGACACAGTGTGCATACCACTCACTGTGTATGCAATAATCTCAGCTTTTTTAATGGCCAGCAGTATTTATAGACATTTTGGTAGGTATCTCGTAGTGAAAATAGGAATGTTTAATGATCAGATGTTTATTTTATATTCACGTTTTTCAAGTTTTCTCTTTTGTGACAGGAAAATGTGGAGCAGTTACATTGGAATGGAGTTCTCTATCCCTCTCCGGCCAAGAAATATATATTATTCTTATAGAGAGGCTTGGTTTTTGTTGAGTAAGTTATCTTCTAGTTACAAATGACTAATGAATCACTTAATCACAGTTGGGATAATTTAGATCAAAATAAAAACAACTTAGTATAAAAGAAAAATATTGTTTTTGTATATTTTAATGTGAGTAATAATTTTTTTTTAAGTAATACATTTAAAGTAATGCATTTAGTTATTAAGCAATTGAGTTTATTTCCTTAAAATTTTAACTTTTACATTTTTACTAAAAAGTTTTTAATTTTTTTCATAAAAAGGGAGGAAACGCAAAAAAATATCACTGGCTAGGTTTACACAAACTATTACAAAACCTCATTTCTAGAAATAATGATTTCAGCAGGTTTCACAACGAACTTGCGTACCGCTAACTTTTCCGTTTACCATTGATAACAAATCCAACGATTAAATTGTGTTAAGCTATAAATAAATTTACATTTTTAACCAGTTTCATCAATCGAGAAATAAAAAAAAAAATGAAATTAAAAAAACACTTAATTAGCGCTCTTTCTTGAAACGGAATTGTTGGTTGATATTTAAATAAGAAAATGTGAAAATTCTAATTATCCAATAAGACGCAATTTTAATACAAATTATATTTTCGACTTTCCAATATATTGCCTTATAGAAATATAATTGCATTCTCTGCAAAATATTCTCAATCAAAATACTGCTAGTTAGATTGAACTTTTCAAATAAGCGTAAATCCGGAATTACGGAAACCGGAACATTTAACACTCCATATCTCTGTCAATTATGAATATTGTTGTATGCAATTTAGTAATGCAATTATTAATAATTTCACAAAGAAAATTTAATTAAATTTTCAATTTTTTCAATAAACAGTTATTTTTCTTTCTAATGCAGCTGGCAAACGCAGACAGCCTGGTCTTTGCAGAGACGTACTCTGTTTGCATTACCCAGGGGGCGCGTGTCACTTGAAGATAAGCCACGGACGCGGAGTAACAATGCCCCCACAACGCTCTACGATCCTGTTAGGACCGGGCCCTACTTTTTAAAGTGGATTCTGAACCACTACAAACAATCATGGCACCTCCGAGACTCGAACCCGAAACCTGTAGTACCGAGCGCCAGAGCGCTAGCCACTCGGCCATTCAGGCTCCATAAACAGTTATTATTATATATTTTTTATTATTTTTATTTTGAGATGATTCAAAATTGGACACCGGCTAAAAATAATCCAAATTTTTCCATCAAGAGCAACGTGAACGTGAAGCAATATTTTTGGTCAAGATTCAAAATTTTATAGAAATGTGTATTTAAATTTATGGAACATGAAAACGCGTGTTACATGCATAGCATTTTAAACGAAAGTGCTTTCACGATTAACATCAAAAGAAATAAGATTATCTAAAAGCAAGCGTTATAAAAAAAAGAAATAAAAACAATAGGAAATTGAATTTCAGTTTCATTATAGAACCCCAATTTCGTACAGGTATTTTAAATTTGTTTTCCTGAAGGATTTGCATGCATTTGCAACAGGGTAAAAACACACCTGCAAAACTAAATTAACTAAAATCAAATAAAACGAAACTGACAGCTCAGTATGTTATACAAAACGGGAAAAACACGTTACTGGTAAGATGATTTTTGTTTAGAAATTTCAATTCTCAGGTGTGAGAACGAAAATGGAATTTAAAATCCAATATATGCCCTTCATATCTGAAGCCCAACTTGCAAAAACAACGTCATAACCACTTTCACATCAAAAATAAATAAATAAATAAAATCGAAGAGGAGTAGAACGGAAAAAGAAATCCAGCAACACTGCCCTGCGTTTTTTAACAAGGCTTGCGACTACACACCTGCTGATAATGTTGTGATTCCTGTTGGATTTCGTTATTCCGGGATAAACAAAATTAGTAAGAGGTTCCAAAATAAAAGAAACACAGTAGTTATTGCATAGAAATTCCACGAAACACATGAGTTAAAATGCCAGAAAAGAGAATCCTTTTTATTGAAAGAAATACTATTTGAGACATTCTTTAGAAAGTAAAAAAAATAATAATTAATTCGTAAATTTCTTATGCTTTAAGTAATATGCCGCGATCATGTTGCAGCTTTCATTTTGAGAGCGTGGAAAAGATCTATTAAAATATGAAGCTGTAGCGCCGACATATTATCCAAATTAAAATTTGTGTTTGAAGTTAAGCCTTTTATATCAATTGTTAAATTATGTTTTTTTTTTTCTAAATATTTCAGAATTTAGAAAATATTCTCCATATACATTTGCTTTTTGTAACTGGGGAAAGCAATATGTTTCGTACAAACCTAACTGTGAAACTGAATAGATCATAAAACACTAAATCAGTCGTCCGTTCTGAATTGTATAACAAAGAGAGTGCAACTCAACAGGTCTTTCTGGAGCCAATTATTTAAGAATAAGGACACCTCTCGTATGTCCGTTTTTGTGAAAAGAAAAGTATCACAATGAACGCCAACACTTAAAATTGTAATTATTTTTTATCAAACTCCGGCACTCGTGTATGGATGACATAAATACAGATTAACATTTATGTCATCTATACACGTGTTCTCCAGTATTTTTCAACAATACAATTAAAGCAACTTATTGCAGACCAGACGTCTAAATGTTCGGCGGTCATAGGTTGACGACAATCGCAAAGGGTTCAATCACAAGAGATGACAATACCGATACTGAAGAAATTTCAAAAAGCCATGATTTGTTAATAGTCTAAAGCATGCGACATCAAATTATCTTGGGGGTCAAGAACACAAGTGGTGTCTACGATTAGAATCGCAAAGTTCTGGTCCTTAGATGCCTTCGCTGTACACGATTTAAGGTTGTGATCTAAAGTCATATTTGTCAAAAGCCTTGAAGAATAGTCTTAAAATACAACATTGCGTATTGTCAAGGTGTCTTTAAAGTGCGAGTTTACAACATGCCAACCATTTAAAAATACACCCTCCCAGCAGTAATGATGTTGTGACCTGTGACCACTTGACCCTGTGGTACTCACACCCTCTGCTGAAATGCAATTATTCATGGCAAAAGCAAGCAGAATAATTGAAATGCGCAAGCATATTTGAATCAATACGTATTTCTAAGAAAATGTTTTTTGTTGTGTTTGTTGTTATTTATCCCACTTGAAAGATATCTAATCTAGACCAAGCCCACGAACCCGTATGGACTCACGGTTGAAGGGGAAGGAAGCAACTTTTGTTGTGAAGGAGCACCCGTAGGTAGAAGTCTGACTTTTGCTCCGTGATGCTCTATAGTCATATGAGACCGGGACCTACGGCTTAAAGTGGATTCGGAACCACTACAAACATCCATGGCCCCACCGGGACTCGAACCCGAAGCCTGTGGTACCAAGCGCCAGAGCCCTAGCCACTCGACCATTCATACCCCGAAATATTTTTTAATACATGAATATTAAAGAAATTAATAAACTAAAATTATTTGACAATTCTTTTTTAGCGTGATTCATGCAAAATCGAACCCTGTATTAATTAACTTTGTAAAATGTAATATCCCGCATCAAATTCTTCTTTATTTCTAATTATGCTTTAATTTTTGTAAAGAAAGAAATGTATATTAAGTAATTTTTTAAGAATTTATTTTGTGCCGTGATCTCGTTGCAGTAAATATATGTGTCACACAAATCTGCGCATGTATGATTTAAATGTAAATATATTGAATTTTAGAAACTGTTTTGACAGAAAACATATACTGATCTGAAATAAAAAAAAATATATAGACATTAAATATTCCTTGTTTTAAAAAGATTTGAAACTTTTACTCTGCGTTATGTTGCAATCTTTTAAAATTAATGTATTTATTCATAATACTATGGTCTCGTTAGAGAATTTTGACCTATTAAATAACACAGAAAAAAATTGTTTCTTCTAGATCGCCAAATAGTATTTTGGCCACACCTCAAAAGTAAAATAAATTAATATTCGCTATTTATAGACGCATCAGCAACAGGCAGAAAAATACAAAACAGATCCTTCTAATAAAAGTAGTGAGCTTTATCAAAGAAAGACTTTCTGCAAGAAATATTCAACAAGATTCCCTTTATTGATTGAAATAATACGTGATATTTTGCAAATTCGAGAACAAAGCAAAGTGGATATGTAATTAAATATGAAATGATGTTATTACTATTTTATCAACAAAATATATGAATAGAACATTTTGAAAGAAACAAAATACTTATTAAAGAAGAGTGTCTGTTTTATGTCTGTGGAGTGGTTAAAATTTTTGCTGAGTTTATTTTTAAAAAAAAAAAAAATGAATTTTGTGCATCTTCTATATATAAACCAGTAAATTGAAAAGTTTTCGTCTTTAGTAAGCTGACTTAATTATTATGTTGATCAGACACAAGACTAAACAAAATTCCTTAGAATTTTAATACAAATTGTATACTGATCGTGTGACTCGCCGCATTATATGCCAATTTTACAGTTAAAAATTGCAAGTAACTTTTAAGGATTTGCTTGAATCATTAAGACAGGGAAACTACTCCTGTCATATTTGACTAAGTATCAAATATATATATATATATATATATATATATATAATTCAATTTCTATCGTATTGCAAAATAAGAGATTAGAACCTTTGCAGGATCATTCTAACCTGGATACAGGGATCCTATCTACATTACTTAGCTATTTTGTGTTAGATTATTAAATAAACAAGAATATTATGAGAATTTGGTATGAAATAAAATGCAACAGATAAATCATTATCAATTTAAATTTAAAATACTGTCGGCCAAAGTCCATAAAATATCAGTAAGTCAAAGTATAGTCTTCTGTACTTAGTAAGTCGTATACTGTACAATACCAATATAATTCTATTCAATATCAATATTTAGTGTTGGCCGATAAATATAAGATTTCACAAGAACTATAATTGAATAAATAAAGTCAATAAGTTTTGTCATGGCCAGAAATTATTCTTCATGATGCAATTAGTGGGATGATGGCCAATTTTGGCTATCGCTCTGGTCTTTGGTACCATAGTTTTTAGGTTTGAATTTTGATGGTGGCATGGATGTTTTGTATGATTCTGGAATCCCCATTAAACTTGTAGTCTAGTAGCCCAAAGTCTAGTTTATCTAGTTTCCCAAAATTAGTCTAACCAGTCTAATTAGCCCAAAATGCGCACAAAGTAACCTTAGTGCGACAAACCAATAATGATGCAATTTAAATTTATCTGGGAGATTGAAATATCTTAATTTAAAAGAATTACTTTTTTGTAGGTTTACCAGTTTGTTGATTTGGCTTATCAATTTCATCAGAATGTTTTTATTGTATATGAGCCTGAATAAAGGGATGTTAACTTTCGAATGTTAAGATAGTGGAATTCTATCAAGAAACACAATGTGACTTAGAATAAATGTAGTTGGATTAAAAGATCATCATATCAAATTTCGTTTGTGTTGTGACATGTTGTTATCGTTTTTTGCTGGTACAATTTCCGATTTTTATCATTTGGAATATAATAATTATTTTAATTTAGATGTTAATCATAAGGTAACCTGCCAACCATCAAATAAGCTGGAGTGAATTTTAGCACTGTGGAAGGAGTATTGCTATATTCATTGATTATTTGTTTCAACAATTTTGTCCAAAGGACATTGGTTGTTGAAGAATTGACTTTAAATTTAAATCGAGTTACTATAGACTAATTAACACTCTATGTCTTTCCATTAGTCTGTTGTAGTTGATGAACAGTGGTTGATAAGTTAATTGTAATTTCAAAGAAATTTCTTAAACATTGAAGTAGTGAAAGCTGCATTTCTATCATAAATGACTAGCAAATGACTTAGATATGAAATTATTTAAAAACTGAAGTTTGTAATTCCACAATGCTAAGGGTTTTCTGAAATATTCAAGGAAATTGCTATGGTTTTTGGAAAATAAAACATTAATTTTCTCTTCACATAAAGGTTTTTGACAAAAAATCGTATTTCAGTACAATAAAGCATATTTAAATAATAAAAAACATACTGCAAATTATTTTATAGTTTTAAAAGATTAATAATTTTAAAATGAATTTAAAAAAATAAAGTTTGGGAATTTTTAAAGAAGAATCACAAAAATTTAAAATTAAATTCATCATTATTTATCAAGAAGAAACAATCAAAGATTACACATCAGAAAGATCAGTAATTGATATTTGAACTTATGTGAATTTCTACTCATAGTCGATTCATAAAAAAAATTTAAATTGTTCCATTTATTATATAATAATTGTAGTTTTAGAAACTGTAGTATAATTGAAAATGATAGCAGAATAATGGCTCTAATATTAATGAACATTGAATCTGAAGTTAAAATTACACATGGATTACTTCAAAACGTATTGCCCAGAATTATACGATGGCTCTGAGCTATTTTACTTTTAGGGCAAGTTGGTATTTTGCTATGTAGTTAATGCAGTTAATCAGTAATCAAATATTATGAAAAATGGATCTTTAAATATATCTTAGTTGTTAAAACTGTACATGGATTTCTTTAAACCGCATTGTCCAAGATTGAGGGAGGGCTCTTTGTTAATTTTTCTTACAGGCCAAATTGGTATTTCTTATGTAATTAACTTAACTATAAAGTTATGATAAATGGATTTTTAAATATATCTTAGTTGATAGCTGCACAAACCTTTAAGTAATGAACAGCAAAAAAAAAAAAAAAAAAAAAAAAGGCTCCATATCTAAATAATCCATATTTTATTTCGAAGAAGGAAAATCATCTTCTTTCAAATCAAAATCTTTCTTCATCTTAAAAAAAGTATTCATTTATTTATCCGCTGTCATTTCTTTAGGGTAAGTAGTGAATTCGGTTCCTAAATTCCTTTTTCCTCAAAAGCTTCAGTTTTCCTTTTCTCAATGCTAGAAATCGAACGAAAGAAAAAAAAAGGATTCTGTTGAACTTAATGTCCTGGAATGACAAAAGATATTGGAAATCAATGAATTCGAAGAAAATGGCTAAAGGACCCTCAACCCTAAAGTCTCAAATTGTTCTTTCGCCATTTCTGAATTTAAAACGGAAGAGGAGGTAAAAATGAGTCAAGGCCTTTTTTGTCTTGGAAAGAGACAGTGGAGGATCTTCTTTTCGAGTTAAAAAGGAAGCGAATTTATTTTCTTCAATTAATTAAAGCTCTTCTTCTTTTATTTTTTGAAGTCTTACTTTGGGAAGTTTGTTTTGAAGAGGAAAAAATACGGAGTTGCTAATTTTGCATAATTAATTGAAAAAGTTTTTAGAGTGGAAGTTTTGATAACGAGTTACCTGGAGTTTTTTTTTTTTTTAATTTTGTTTAAGCCCGTTATTTGCTTATAAAGTCGAGTATTTATTTCGCTTTATTGAATGAAAATCATTCTAATCGGAATCTTAAGGACACGGGATTATATTTATTGTTTCGTAGATTGCCTTGTGTTCTATTGAGGTAAAAAAACTTCCAATGATCAGATGATTTTATTATTCTCTATTGGGGTAAAGAAACTTTAAAATGATCAGCTGTTTTTTTTTTATCGTTTCGATTGAGAATAGTATGCCATTCAATTTTTATATTGCTATTATAATGTAAATTAAAAAAACATGTTCTTTATTAAAATTATAAATTACATTGAAAATTATTAATTACAAAAAGTTTATATTCTGTTACAACGAAATAAGCATTTATTCTAGTGGATTCTGCATCTGTCATTGAATCAATTGCTTTACAACGACAGTCTGAACTTATGATCGAAATATAACATATTAAGTTTCTTAATGGAAATGTTAAATACATCCCTTTCCAGTGGATTCCATAACATGTTATAATTGATGGTAACGAAAGGCCAGATCTTCTGGCAAAAAAGTAACACCTCAAAAGTTCCTCGATAATGTCCTATCTCACTCGGCTCTTTTAGGAGAACTGTACAGCACAAAATTATATCATCATACATTAAAGAATTATTATCTAACGCAAAAGAAAAAGTCTGGGAGACAATAGGGGATGACTGGAAAAAATTTAGTGTAAACACTTGCAAAGAAGCTGTTGCCAATTTTAGATTAAGAACTGGACAAGACTGCCTGAGCTAATATCTGCCGAAAATAGGAATTGATCTAATAGGCATCTGATGTACATTTTTTATGTACGACAGAGAAAATGAACTAAGACCATCTACTTGTTTGCTCGGGCCTGGACTTTAACTTGCAACAGAAACGGTGATATGTGTACGCTTTACTGCACGGCCAGAGAAAACATGTCCTTTTATATGGTGCTTCTAGATTTTTAAATTTTTATCCTTGGAACATTGAACTTGCTTCTTGCTTTTAACTGCTTTTAATGCCTTTTATTCGTTTTTGTTAAGAATGCTTGCTGTATTCTCTTTGAAATTTTTATATGTTTTTATGTTCCATCTGTTTGTTTGGTAAGTGGCAACATTTTTATGGATTGAGTTCCAATAAAAGCCATAGGTAACAACCTCAACAACACTTTATAGCGAAATTCATAATCTGTTCTAATGAATTTTTAAGTATCAAAATGATCATCAAAAATGGATAGTTAGTTTCATAACATACATTAAGTTAATATCATAAATTTTATTAATCGTTTAGTATGGAGTGGTTATATGTGTGAAGTCCAACTTTAAATAAATTTAATCAAAAATTATGATTATTATAAAAATCAGTTTCTTAACAACATTGATGTTTATAACAATAAACTTCTAAAACAATATAAATGTTAAGAGTAGATTTTTTTTCTTTTGCAATTTTCCTGAATCCAGAGTTTGATTCGCTTCGACCGTAATTTACAGAATTTCTGTATATTTGCTTAAATATATTTCTGAATAACGAAATGTTTTTACTGAAATTTATTTATATAACTCGATATTCAATATACAATTTTTTTTTTACTTTTTAGTGTCTTGAATTTTTCAATCTTCACTATTCTTTGTTTGTCCTTATGAGAAAGTTTTCAATAAATTCGATTTTTCAATGGAAAAAAAATGATGCATTATCATTAATATTGTAACACGACTATAAGGGGAAAAAAGGTAATTGAAACACAAAGTGACAAAGTAGGTTCTCTCTTGTTTGATAATTAATTATTCCAACACGGCACATCTAAGGAAAAATAGTGACATTTCAAAGAAGTCTTCGTTAATAAACTAGCAGAAAAACAAATTTCAATTTATAATGGGACCTTAATTTAATGTAATTTCATCAAAAAACCTATTAGTATTACTTATACCTTAATAAATTTTAGTTGATTCTGAGAACAATTTTTTGAAAGGTCCTAATTTTCTTTCACTAGACAAATATATTATGAAATATTTACTTAATAACCTGATATTTGTTAAAATGTTTTAAATTATTAATTATGATGTAGTGAATTTGTTAGAAAATTTACATTGAAGAACGGTTTTTTATGTAAAAGAGCTCGCATTTCTTATATTTTATAAAAATAATACAAATGGAGTAAAATCTTATCCAGTGAAATCGAGATTTGCTTAGCCTCGAGTATTACGTTATTAATAACCTTATTTTTTTGTCCTTTATACTACGCATAAAACATTTTTCTTTGTACTACACAAAAATCTATTTTTTTTTTTTTTTTTTTTTTTTTTGCACTACACATAAATCATTTTCCTTTTCACTACCCATAAATTCTTTTTGTTGTGAAATATATAAACCCTTTTTCTTTTCACTGCACATAAGCCCCTTTTTTTCACTACACATAAGCTACTTTTCTTTGCATTATATATAATATCATTTCTTCGCATTACATAACATATAAGCTCTTTTTCTTTTTACAAAACATAAGCTCTTTTTTTGTACAAAACATAAGCTCTTTTTTTGTACAAAGGATAAGCTCTTTTTCTTTTCACTATACATAAACACTTTTTCATTGCGAATATATAAACCCTTTTTCTTTTTACTAAATAAGTACTTTTTTTTTGTACTACATATAAACCTTTTTTTTTTTTTTTGCACTAAACATAAATCATTTTTCTTTTCTCTACACATAAATTCTTTTTCGTTGTGAAATATATAAACCCTTTTTGTTTTTACTATACATAAGCCCTTTTTTTGACTACACATAAGCTACTTTTCTTTGCATTACATATAATATATTTTTCTGCGCATTACATATAAGCTCTTTTCTTTGTACTATATATAAGCTCCTTTTCTTTTCACTATACATAAATACTTTTCATTGCAAATATATAAACCTTTTCTTCTTTTTACTACATAAGCACTTTTTTGAGCTACACATAAGATCTTTTTCTTTGCATTATACATTAGAACTTTCTCTTTTCATTAGACATAAAAATCTTTTTCTTTGTGGAATACTTAAACACTTTTTCTTTTTTACTACAAATAATTTTTTTTTTTCTTTGTACTACACATAAGCTATTTTTCTTTACACTACACATAAATCCTTCTTCCTTTCACTACATATAAACTCTTTTTCTTTGCGAAATATACACTGAAGTGACAAAAGTCATGGGATAGCAATATGCAAATTTTCAGATGGCAGTAGCATCGCGTAGAACAGGTATAAATGCGTAGTGCTTTCGCAGAGCTTTCATTTCTGTTCAAGTTATTCATGTGAAGAGGTTTTGACGTGATGATGACCGCACGACGGGAATTAACAGACTTTGAACGCGGAATGTTAGTTGGAGCTAGACGCATGGGTCATGCCATTTCGGAAATCGTTAGGGAATTCAACATTCCCAGATCCACTGTGTCAAGAGTGTGCCGAGAGTATGAAATTTCAGGCATAACATCCCACCATGGACAGCGCAGTGATCGACCGCCTGCACTTAACGAGCGAGACCGGCGACGTCTGCAAAGAGTCGTAAATTCTAACAGACAAGCAACACTGCGTCAAATAACCGCAGAAATCTATGTGGGACGTACAAGGGACTTGTCTGTTAGAACTGTGCGGAGAAATTTGGCTTTCTTGGGCTATTCCAGCAGAAGACCGACTCAAGTGCCTTTACTGACAGAACGACATCGCTTGCAGCGACTCTCGTGGGCACGTGAGCATATCGGTTGGTCCCTAGATGAATGGAAAACCGTGGCCAGGTCCGATGAGTCACGATTTCAGTTGGTAAGAGCTGATGGTTGGGTTCGAGTGTGGCGCAGACCCCACGAAGCCATGGACCCAAACTGTCAGCAAGGCACTGTTCAACCTGGTGGTGGCTCCGTAATGGTGTGGGCTGTTTTTTCATGGCATGGACTTGGTCCTCTGGTGCGACTGGACCGAACATTGACTGGAAATGCTTATGTTCAGCTACTTGGAGATCACTTGCAGCCATTCATGGACTTCATGTACCCAAACAACGATGGGATTTTTATGGATGACAATGCGCCATGTCACCGGGCCACAACTGTTCGCGATTGGTTTGAAGAACATTCTGGACAATTCCAACGAATGATCTGGCCACCTAGATCGCCCGACATGAATCCCATCGAGCATTTATGGGACATCATCGAGAGGTCTGTTCGTGCCCAAAATCCTGCACCATCAACGCTTTCACAATTATGGACGTCTATCGAGACAACATGGCTCAATATTCCTGCAGAAGACTTCCAACGACTTGTTGAGTCCCTGCCACGTCGAGTTGCTGCACTTCGCCGGGCGAAAGGAGGGCCGACACGATATTAAGAGGTATCCCATGACTTTTGTCACTTCAGTGTATAAACTCTTTTTATTTTTAATACACATAAGATCTTTTTCTCTGTAACATTTAACAGGAATTATATTTAATATTATTCCTGTATACAATGTATCGTTATATCGATGCCTTGATTAACTTCAATTTTTAATAAATTCTTTTGCACATTAATAGGCTGATTACTTAATTCTGAATTTAAAATGCCTTTTACTCATTAACTGTTGCTACAGAATTAAAATGCCTGGAGGCGTGATGGAAGATAGTAATGAGGGATTAAATTGAAATAATAATTAAATATGCATAATAAAAATAATATATATCTATTAATAATTTTAAATAAGAAATTATTATATACTTGAATGTTACAGTTATCTTAAGCGGTCAGTAATTTCCAGAAGTGTGTGTATGCCCGCTATAAATACAAGAGAAAAATATAGAATAATTTGCATGTGAACTTAAATTTTAATTGCCATAAATGAATCGTTACAATTATTGAATTTTTGCAAAAAGAAATTGTTGCTTCAATGATATAAATGACACTACGAGAGTAAATTATAAAAATATGGATATGCAAACCTACCCCAGAGTAATTAAAAAGTTTTTCATCCGCATGGACATGAGCTTTTTTTAACTAGAAAGAAATGTGAATATCGAGAGAACGCGCTTGGTTTTTGAATAAGAGAGTTTGTGTTTACAGTCCACTGTAGTATGTGTGTCTTATTTGGAGAACATAGCATTCCACAGGAATTATTTTAAATATTCATCCGCGATGTAATGTATCGACATATGTATACATTGATATTAAACTTCTAATAGTTTTTTTTTGCACATTATTAGGCTGAATAATTCTGAATTGTAAATATATTTTATTCATAAATTTCTGCTATATGATGAAACAGTTTTGGACACGTGAAAGAAAATAATAAAGAAGGACGATAGAAAAATAAATATACATACATAAAAAACTGCTTACCTATTTATAAATATAAATAAAAAAAATATTATTATATACTTGAAATTTCAGAACTTTAACAGTAAGAATAAACAATTAACTGAAAACCATTAGCAGTTATCAATAAGACAATACTTACATTTTTAATTTTATTAACCATAACGAATTATTGAAAAAAAGAAGCAATTTTAGAAAGAAAAATTTGCATTTGGAACGCCTCTTTCGAGGCAGAAATACATTCGTTATTTACTTGCCTTTTAAAATACTTCTTCCTTCCGCCTTCAAAAAAAAGACGAAAAATTTACTTCACTTCGTGTAAGACCTGAAATATATGTTAGTTTCAGTCGGAGAATTCAAATTTAAATATATCCATACTTCACTAAATTTATACCAAAGGAGTAAAAGAATGAAACTAAAATGGCAGAAAAAAAACCCCTTTTTTTGGAAGATTGGACAAAAAAAAAAAAGGATCTTTTTTTAGATGGGATTTACTGAAGAATAAGCTAAAATGAATCCTTTGACTTATTGCATACGGTAAGAAAGATTTTTTTCCCTAGTACTTCGTCAGTTAACGTAATTGCAATGTGTCGTTGAGGGAAAAAGTTAGGGATAAAGTGGAAAAATTTCTTCGCACCACATTAGCATTATGCAAATACAGTTCTGGTAGTTTGCAGGGATTTTTTTTTTAGTGTATGTACAGAGTTTTTACTTAACAAATCATATTAAAGATTGAAATGAAAAAATAAATAAAGAAGATGTGTTTACGATTTATGGAACGAATTGAATTTATTGATTTATTTAGAGATTTAATAGGTGAGAAATTTGAGTTATGAGATGATTAAGTAGATTGGTTGTCGAGAAATTCTTTAACTAAATTAATAAAATTCCAAAGAATTCTGTAAGTTAAATTATAACTCCCGCTGTATACTTGCAGTGATAAGAGATTAATAAAAAAGAAATGTCATTTTTGATCTCATTAAAAATGCTCGTGATTTTACTAAAAACCGGTAATGGTTTATTATTACTCCATAAAATATATATTATTATTTATGACAAAAAATTGTTCTACTTTGTATTTTATAATGTAATTTTTAATGAATTATTTTGTTATACATATAATAATGACAAAACAAGAAAATAATGTATCGCTTTGTTTTGTTTACTGGAAATATTTAATTAAAAATAAATATAAATGAATTTTCTTCTATTCACAAAAAAAAAACTTGATTAATTCTAATATTAACTTTAATGCTAAGAATTCTTTTTTTTTTTTTAATGACAAATTATAAGCTTTTTATAAATTTCTATATTTATTTAAGTCTTTATAAAAGAGGTTTAATGTAGAAAAAAAATTCTGTGGACTCGTTACTTCCATTAATGTTCTACTTTATCGGTGAATAATTGTGTTATAATTAACAGCAATAATTGTTTTCCACTATGAAGTTTTAAATACATACATATATATAAATATTTTCTGGGTCTCAAGGCAGCTATCACAAAGTTCGAGATTAAAAACGTGATTGGTTAAATTTTTGTGACGCAGGCTAAGTCGAAGCCCATATTTCATGGTTACACGCACTTTCATTGGAAATGGATTTGACAGTTTTCTGGGTTTTCCAGATTTTGGTATTCATTCCACCTTGAGTTTTTTTAAAGCAGTCTGATGCAAACTTCTTAAAAGTATTACAGAATGAGTGGAAAAGAGTTGGAAGCGGATTGCAAACGATTAATGATTTCTTTCCCATTTAAAAATGGAATCCATTTCCTTCGCATGGACTGTTAAACAATTTTCATTTGTAGAGAAAGCTCTTTCAGAAAGAATTTTTATGTGTCGAGTTCTAGCATGAAATATTTCTTTGTTGGGTTAATGCTATGTAATTAGTTAGGGTATGTGGCAACACTTGCTGATTTTTGATGGTTGGTGTTGGAATACTGATATTGCTTGTTTGTTTATTATTTGGGTTATTTTTCATTTATTCATTTTTTTTTAAAATATTTTTTTGTATATCGTAAAATGCGTTTATGATTTATGGACATTATTTAGACTTGCAGCATTCTAAATTGAGGACAATTGAATTCAGGGTTGATCAAGGTGAGATTTCGCATATTTTCCAATATTTAAACGACGAAATGGGTTATTCTAGAAAAAAGTATTCAGGAATCTAGTATTTTTTCCATCTGAAAAATCTAAACTTATCTAAAGATAAAAAATATTTTACTGAACTTTAAAAATGCTCAATAATTATGTGCTTATGCGAAGAACATTATTAAAAAAATACTATCTTTAATGTACTTTTAAATGAATTTGCGTGTGAGTTAATATTATTATTAGCACATTTTATATATTCTGGATTGTTATTCTAAATGTGTGGTATTTTGAAAATAAAATATATCACAGAATTATTCGACACATTGTAAAAACACATGATTGTAAAAATAATAATGATATTAATAATAAAAACCTTAAAGTTGAAAGTAAATATCTTACTAGTTTAGAATGCAATTGTAAAATTAGTGAATTTTAGTATGAGGTCCCTTTGTTTTTCGTTGTGATCCCTTCATGTGCAGTAGCAAGCATTTAAAAAGGTACAGATTAGTAGCACCTATCATATGCTGTAGTTCCTGAAAATCAGCATAAAGCCTTTGATAAGAAAAATCTAATATAAATGAAAGATTATCCTATCCAATTTCTGCCACAGGCGTTTGTCTGGATTACTTGGTGGTAACTGCAGCCATCTGGTGGAGAAATTTAGTAAATTTCTTAAATTAAAAATAACTTTTAAAAAAACTCTTTAAAAAACATTTAATATATTTGTCAATAAAAAATTCTCTTAGATTTAAATATCAGGGTTCCACTAAAATTTCATGTTTTCTGAAATATTTGCCCATACTAATAAGTAGAACTAAGGAATTTCAAATCGAAATTTATAAGCTTATATTGATACATCGTAAGTTAGTAAAATCATTTATTTTGCGCCGATTTGAAACTCTCTAGTATTTCTTGAATATTACAACTTAATAACTTTTTTAACTTAATATTTTTCTTAATCAAAATGAATAAAAAAGTAATTAGAACATAATGACATAGCAGAATTAAAAAAACCATTGAATTTTATTCTATTCTCTATGTTTAATCCATCCTTTACGCAAAAAAGATGGAACAATGCTAAATATTATTATAAAAATCCATGTAACGCGGAAAATGAAATAAATTTTATCATTTGTCGTATGAATGAACGGCCTGCGTTTGATAATATTTGTCAACTTTTTTTGACAAATTGAAGCAAATGTCACATAGAATATTTTGGCAAAAAAGAGATATTCTAATCGACCTTAGCACTGATTCTATTCGAGATTTCTTTCATAAAAAACACATACTAATTAAATGTGGAAAGAAAAAAATGAACATTTATTTTTTTATCTCTCATACTGATAAGTTACATGTTCCTTTATTTTACTGTCTAGACACTCGAGATTTTCAAGACAATAAATCATATCTTTCCGAAAAATTATTTATATTATTAATGAACCGGATATAACGTGATTTAAAGTGCTATTACATCTTGTTCAAATAATGTCCGTACTTAATTAGTAAAGTTTTGACAAGAATTTTAATATAATAAATAGTACTCAGTAATGCAATAATTAAAAACCGTACTTTGTGAAAAATGACATTAAAATGATAAAGTACCCTGTTTTATTGCGATATACAGATGAAATACTTTTTTTTTTTGCTAATCGCCATATGAACATATTTATTTTTAAAAATAAATAAGGACTTCTCACAGCGATAATAACTTGAATAGTTTTTTGTTAGGTTTAACCTTATGAAAACTTTTCAAACCTTTTTATCACAACCACATAGTTAGCCCGTCGTATCTGTAACGCCTCAATTAAATAGAAAAAGATATGAAGCAAAATTTTCCTGAAAACAATTTTTTATTAGGACTAATTAATAACGTACGGAGTGGAAACTTTTTTTCTCCGGAATTCTTTTCAAGCTTGGGGGAAATGTTATAGAATGGTTTTCTGAAATTTTGTAACATGCAATTATTAGCACGCGAGATTAATCAATGAATATCTTCCTATTTAAATTTGAGTTTCTTGAGTAAACTTTCAATTTTCAGAGACTGTATTTATTTCAGATTTTTTTTTCCCCGTTGGCGTGAAGCAGTTGAATATATAAATACCTGCACTTAAGTGCCAACAGTCATGTTATAATGATATGCAAACATACAGATGGAAGTAGCACCGAGTAAGAAATATATAAATAGACAGTTAACGTTAGGAGCTTTCCTTTGTTTGTACTCAAATGTTCATGTGTAAAGTTTTCTGGCGTGGTTATGTGCGTACATTAAGTAAATGAACTTTGACGCTAGACGTATGGACATTCCAATTGGGAAATTGTTACGGAATTCAACGTTCTTCTAGTCACAGTGTCAAGAGTCTGACAAGATTATACAATTTTTCAGGCATTACATCCCAATATGGGCAACGTATTGGCTGACCAAGTCGACTTAATGACAGAGACCATAGACGGAAACATAGAAGTGCCACAAGAAAGCAACACTGTTTCAAACAGTAGCAACAATCAGTGTGGGATGCATAGGATGTATGACAGTGTGAAGATATATGTGTTAGTGAGGTCAGTGCAACGAAATAATCGTTAATGGGATATGACAGTAGAAGATCGAATCGAGTGCCTTTACCAAATGACACGCGATAGGCCTTTGCTGGTTCGTAAGCTTATCGGTTTAATTCTGGTTGACATCAGAACCGTTACTTGATCAAGTAAGTCACATGATTGCAGTTGTTAAGAGTTAATGGTATTGTTCGAGTGTGGCGCACACCCAACTTAGATCTAAGTTGTCAAAAATTCACTGCGCACTTTTGATGGCTCCATGATGATATGAGATGTTTTACGTGGCATGGATTGAGTTCTTTGGTCAAATTGAGCCCATCATTGACAAAAATTGTTGTGTTCAGCAGGAGACCGTCTGCAGCTTTAAACAACGATGGAATTTTCCACAATGACAATGCGTCATGTCGCCATGTCAAAAGCGTTTGCGATTGGTTTCAAGAATATTCTCAGCAATTCCAGCTAATGGTTTGGCCACCAAGATTGCTATACATAAATCCCATTATACATACATGGACATGATCTAATGCTCAGTTCGTACACAAAATCCTACACTGGCAACCTTTTCACAATTATGGACGTTTGTAGAGGAAGTATGGTTGAGTATTTTTCCAGGGGAGTTCCGACAATTTGTTCAATCAATGTGATGTCGAATTGCTGCACTTAGGCGGGGAAAAGGAAGTCCCACACGATCTTAAGACGTATCTCATGGCTCTTGCAATTTAGCAAGAGTAATTAATAAATATTTTCCAGTTCCACTTTGAAGTCTAATTAATCAAAATTTGGTGAAAATTATGAACATTTTTTTCTTTTTAGTGTTTTTATAAATTTTCGTTTTTTCTATTCGCTAAAGCGGGGAAAGTTGGAAAAACATTTAAGGAGCATAAATATAAAATTTTAGAATAATAAATAACATCTTCTCGTTCGGCTTTTAAAACATAAAATGGATAATAGCTGGCATTTTAAAGTAGTGTGAAAAGGAGAAATATGGTTAATTATGATGGGTCCAAATTATGTAACAATTATTTATTACATTATTAATTACATACGAACCAATTTTAAAGTTAATGGCAAAAAGGAAAAAAGTAAAGTGTGACATTTAACCACTCAGGACAATCCGCAGCCACTACTGTTTAGCGCAGCTTGGTCTAAATTGGCCCTTCTGCCATAAAACACATTCTACCTACCTACGCCACTACTAAGGAAGTTCATATAGTATAAAGAGTTCGTTGCTAATGTCCTGCAGTATGTATTGCCAGATTTGTGACGGAGTTTTGAAGTTGTAGTTTAATTGGATTGAATAAAATAACAAAGGACATAATTAGTTTTTTAAGGATATATATATATACTATATATATATATATAAACTATGAAATACATTTAATAACGATTTCATTCTTATCTAAGATACTTGCGATGCCATTATATTATTTAATATCACATTTATTTTATTCTGCATATCTATCTAATGAATGTGATAGAATTTGTTTCAACTGCTCTTAATGCTTTACGAAAATATGTAATTATTATTTGAGCCATACGTGTAGCCTTTTATATGTTTTGAAAATAGGTACAATAACACCTACATTCATCTAAATGAATTTACATAATTGCCTTGAATGCATGTTAGTTTTTAATGTTTCGGACGTCAAATTTGATTACAATTTACAATTGAATAATAAGAACAGATAGAGAAAGTAGTAGTTCCTCAATTTTTAGTTACAAAACCGAAGAAAAATTAACTGAATATCAGTAGCATACACCTTTATTCAAAGGGGAGGTCCAGATATCATTGAAACATTATTGAATTATTTTTGAACCCTTACTTAAGTATGCAATTTTTTAAAACGATTCATAATAATGCCTTTTTATTGAAAATCCTCACAAACCTTTAGCCTATTGTATATAAATATTAAAACTTAATAATGTATGTTTTTCGTAAGAATGTAAAAAAACTTCTTAAAGAAGGTTATTCAAAGATGAAAATATTCTGGGGAATGCAAATATTTGTGCAGTTATGGTAAAACATGTGTAACCTTTATAGTTTATATAGTTTGAACCTTTATAGTTTATAGATAGTTTATATACTATATTATTTAAAAGGACAATTGAAAAAAAATTAGAAAAAGAAAGCTGGATCAAAATATGATATGATATGAACCATAAATCATTTTATATAATCATAAATCATGTTATAAAACATATTCATAAGAAAATGATTTTAAATATGTAAAATCCATTTTCGAATACTTTAATCTATAAACATATTTTGTACATGTCTTTCAGAAGCAATTTAAATTTCTTCCCTTTTTTCTGTCTAGAAAGAATTATTGTTGTATTGTTTTTGTATTGTTTTTGAAATGCTATACAAATTCCATCCTTTATTCAAAATACATTTATTTTACTCAGAAAATTTTTCAGATCCTGTTATTTATGAAACTTTAAGTATACGAAGTTAAGAATAGGTTTCGTATTATTTATATTAAAATTTTTCAAAAATTTATTTCTATTAATTATATTATATTTCTATTATATATTTCTATTCTATTTCTCTCATATATTTACTCAGATTCATCATTAATGCTTTATATTAAATTTATCATTAACATTTTAAAATAATTTTCAAAATTTAAATTTTTATGCCCTACCATTATGTAATGTATCAACAAACTGCGAGAAAAATGGTTGTCTTTTAGAATGTGATTTTGAGTTCGAAACCCAGTTATAACTTAACATTTTTATTGTAGTAGACTTTCAAACACCCAAACATTTTTATTGCATAATAAATTAAATTATTGAGTGATTTTTTTTTATTCTCTTTATTTCAAATTTTATCTAAAGAATTATATTTTTTATTACAATTCCACTATATATATGTACATTGAACGTTTCTAAATACTTGTTGGATCTGACACTAGATGGCGCTGCATCAAAAAGTATATAAGCTTGGAGAATGGATTACGAGATGTGCTGTATGTGGCACATATCATAACAAAGTGTGCTATTTGAGGATTGTTATTAAAGGATGGTTGATTTGCTATTATGTACTATAATGCCCAGTCTATTTGATTTATTTCTAGATATAGGTTGTGTAAACGTTTTATTGAGTTAATGTCGTCTTTCATCATTGGGAAGAAAATTAAATAAAAAAATAAGCAGTAAATACTATTTTTATGTGTATTTATTTCGTAAGCTATTATTTAAATTAAAGCAACATTTAATAATTCGCTCTATTGTTGGTGACACAAACTTGACGGCAAAATTAGTGGTTAGTTATCTTGAATGTGCATTTAATGATATATTTGGTAAATTAATCTGTACAATTATAACTCGCATATCTTTCTTTTTTTAAAGTCTTTTTTACAAAATCAACAAAGAAGTTGCAATACATTTTTCACAGTAATATGTAATATTTGTGATTATGTATTTCAAAATAATACGTAATATTTGTAAATATGTTTTTCAGAATAGTATATAATATTTATGAATGTGTTTTTCATAATTATATATAATATTTATGAATAGGTTTTTCAGAATAATATGCATTCCTTATCAATATGTATTTCAGAATAATATGTAATATTTGTGAATATGTATTTCAGAGTAATATGTATAGTTAATGAACATGTAATATGCTAAAATCCTCTTTGAATTAAGTAATAAATGCAGTGGGATCTGATGGCCGAGTGACTAGCGATCTGGTTTTTGATGCCACAGGGGTCGAGCCCGGTGGTGTCATGGATGTTTGTAGTGGTTCAGAATCCACTTTAGATTGCATGTCAAAATTTAATATGACTATTGGGCGTACCCCTACCCTTAACAACCCTCCCCTTAAAAAGAAAACATCTCATGCTTCGGAGTCTGTCAGTAGGCAGACGGCCTTAGCCGACCATGGGGCTGTAGCGCCATTGAAGATGAAAAATAAATGGAATAATTTGAAACGGTTTTTTCTTACACTTTGTGAAAGTCTCATTAGACACAAAAATTGGGCCGGGTTTGATAACAGTCAAGAGCATATAAATAAATAAAAAAATTTTGTGAAAAGTTTACTTTTTAAAAAAAAAAAATTGTAAAAAATATTTACATAGGCTTTTAAAGTCATCTTAGTTCATTTATAATTAAAATTTTGTTAAAGAATAGAGAAATTTTTTTTTAAATATCAGCCGTTATAACAATCATGCACTACTTTATTTGGTGTGTTTAATGTGAGAATAATAAATCAACAGACACATGCACTAAAGTAAAAAGTAGATTTTATTTGATTTCAAAACCCACAAGCAGGTACACGACTGGACATAGTGTATTCCCATCAAGATAGAGAGTCAAAGATGGTAAAGCCGAAAGCAAAAGAGGTGACAAAATACATTTTTTTCTCGGTCATAGAAAAGACGGTTAGTACACAATACATCAATTGCTACGATAGTCCACTGTGCAACATCGGTGTGGCATGCAACAAACATCTGAAGCCGTGAACTAAACGCTACTGCGATGCAATCAATTAGGCTCAATTTATAATCGTTAAAGAAAAAATATTAAAATTCATAAATTCAATACTTGTTAGTAACTATAGTTGGTCGTCATAGAAACTACTTAAGTTTACAAGATTTATTTTTAAAATATTGAGCTTATTATAATCAAATCTCTCCTAATTTCATAATTATTTTCAGTGTATTATTTGAAATGTATGCTTTCTTAAGGGGGTTATACTTTTTTTTAAATGCAATTATTATTTATTTATTTATTTTTTATTTTATTTTTTGCAGAAAACATGAAAAATGCAAATAGAAATAAACAATTAAGTTCTGCAATATATATGAACCAAATTTCGTATTTTACTTGAGTTAAAGAAGTAAGTCAGATTTTAAATAAATTTTGTTAATTAGATAAATCTTTTAATTAAAAAAAATATATGCTGTAGTCTTCTTATTAAAACTGAATTGCTTTATTGTTTGTTTTATGATGAAATAACATCTTATAATTTTTTAGTATATTTCAATATAATTTTTAGTTTAGGGGAAACCACTTTAATTTTATGTTTTGTTTCAATTGACTTATTTATGAGCAAAATAGCTTTTGACTGTTAAATTAAAAAAAAGTTATAAAAATTAATTTATTTATTTTTAAATTAATAATTTTAATAATATTAATTTATTAGTAATTTATTTTAAAACTTTTAGTTAAATTTTATAAGCTTTTTGTTATTTCAGTAATTAGATGAGTATTTTTTATTTTTAAATTACGCTTTATTACTGCACGAAAAATAGTCTATTCTTCATATTTTATAGAATTTTAAGTTTAGTATAATTTTTAACACTGAATATTATTCTAATTGTTCTGCTTTTTTATGTACATTATTCTTACAGAAAATATTGATTAACAGAATTTAAAACAAAGAATTTTCCTGAGGGAAAATAGTGTTTTATTTTTTTATGGGGGATATTCTATATTTATTTTTTTTATGTTATTTAGTTAACTGTAACTGTGATTTAAAAGAAAATTCCTATTAAAATTTAGATGTTTGTTTAACTCATAAGTTTAGAATAAGATAATTTTTACTAACATGCTGATTTTGTACAACATTAAACAAAAAACAATACACATTTCTTTTTTAAAAACTGAATACATTTTTTTTTTAAGTGATGTGACAATTTTACATTATACATAAATTATTCTAATAACAATATGATTCAAGTAAAATTGCAGCTGAGTTGTCTAGAATTATGAAATTGGACTTACAAGCAATATATATGAAGCTGTTAACTAAACAACTCCAGAAAAAGATTACAATACCAACACATGAACACTGCACTATAAATATTGAGACACACACACTCTTATACCTCTACAAATCATTTATTGAACATGAAACATATATTGCAGCAATCTCGACCTGTGCTTCTTGACTTATATATATATTTGGGATTATATACCTGTACACATGTATGAACATATATATTTATTACTTCCAACATCTTCATACACAATCTTTTTTTATATATTTATATACATATATATATATGTGTGTGTATATATATGTATATACAGAGGCACGTAGGGTAGTTTAAGTGCTGAAATCTTATAAAAGTATCTTTGCTTATACTTTGGCCAAAACAGTACATATATAAGGTGCTCTCAGGCTTTATATGATAAAAGCCATTATAATATGGTTTAGATGTTTCTAAAGTAACAGTGACCCACGGTGTATAAGTATAAAGAGAGTATATTTATTTTTTAACATTTAGTAATCAGAGTATATTTGTAGTAATCAGAGTATATTTTGTATCAGAGCATTTCTTGTTACATTACGGTGACATATATTTGTAATAATTGCAATTATTTGAATAGTGCTCTTATTTGGAATAGTACGACACACTTTTTCGCATGTAATTAAACTAACTCGATTCAAGTCATGTTGCCAATATTTTGAGGACAGAGAAAACAGACACCATAAAGAATTTTAATCCTTAAATTATTTTCTTCTATTTCACGTATTTATGCTTATTTCTATCATTTAGACAGGACAAAAATGTATCCATCCTTGATTGGATAAGAAATCGTTAAATTTAAAATTTGTTTATTATAAAGTTAGTGAGGGAACTTGAACAAATAAACAAGAATATAAACATATGAAATATAATATATGAATAAAATTACAATACGAAATGATTTTTTAATTCATCGACTTTTTAAATAATTTTTTTTTTAAATTGATAACACTGACATAGTTGATGGCATGACAATATTAAAGAAGTAATTAAAAAAAGTTTTATGTTTTTGATAAAGAATAATGAATATAGTTTCTTCCCTATAAAACTAATATACTCTTTATTCCACAATGACATGCTTTTAATATTTTCAACTGCATATTTTAACCTTACATTTAATCTACAATCCTGTAATCTGCAACATGTTTTTAATCCGTGTTTTTCCTATAGGCAATTGCTAGAAAAGAGCTTTTTATTTCTCGAAAAACTTATCGATATTATACTAGATTAATGGCGATGTGATCAAAGGCATTTTATAAATATTTCGTTTTATTTTAGACTTTTTGGTATTAAATTTTGACTATTTTGCCAACTCTATTTTGTCCAAATTGTCCAACTCTCCTTACAGTTGCACAGGAGTCACTGTTACGTGCATTTCATAAAATACATTTACAAAACGTCACAACATTCATATATCAAACTAGCCAATACTTGATAGTAAAATGTAATAAATTTGGTAGAAATATTGGAGATGTAATATATGCAAGCGTTTTAACACTGGTTTATTTACAAAGATAGTGTGACAGCATTTAGAAGCGGACAGATTACAGACGGGGATGATGAAATGGCGCAGGGTGACTTACAAAATAGATTCCAATCACTGTATGACCATTTGTGTTGCATTCATGCAAAATACTCTTTTCGTTAACAAAGAATAGATTAACATTTGTAGAACAGTTTGATAAACTATCAATAAACTTTAAAATATATATAACTTTAAACATAAATACGTGTTCATAAAAACAATATAATAGAAAATACTATAATCAAGAATATAATATCAAATCTTAATTACAGAATAAGTTACTATTGGCTAACGGAACACCAATCATAATTGAATGCTAAATTTTCAAACATTGCAACCTCAATATTACGCTGTGCTACTCTTTTTCCATTGTTATTTCTGGTTAGATTTTGTGCCAATATTTAAATTTGGCAATGTCCCGTTAACTGATAAGTACCCATATTTGTAGTACTATCTCCAAATTCTTTTAATCCAAGTAGCATTCAGTTGTACCTATATATATATCTGGTGGATTTCTATCCTGTGCCTTGCCACTCATGGCTTTGGCAAGTTTTGTCAAATATAAAATATTTTGACTCCATTGCAGTGCAGTCCTCTATAATATATTCTTTACGGTTTACTTAAATATATATTCTTCAGTGCATTAGTGAACATTATTTGTAATATTTTACGATTTACACCCTAGTGAAGATTGCCAAACAATTCTATATAGTCACTAGTTGGCATAAATGAAAATTAATTGCCATTTCACCATTGGCTACATCCATTTCTTTAACACATCTCTTGGAATAATTTTGCATTTTTATCGAGAAAGAATCAACTTATTTCTTTTAAAAATATTTATTATATTAGTAATATTTCCTGAAATTGGCATAAAGTAAAATCAATTGCCATTTCATCATTGGCTACAACAATTTCTTTTACACATTTCTCGAAATATTTTTGCATCTTTGCCAAGAAAGAATTACCTTAATTTCTTTAGCAATGCTTATATATATTAATAATATCCTCGGATTTTTTTTTTCAAGAAAAGAAATCTTCAACTTTCAGTACATATAGTACATAATTGCACATGCAGATAGCAAATGCTACACAATCAAATTGTTTTAAAATATATTTACACACATCAACTTTCATACGCATTTTTTTATATTTTTATACCTATGATTTCCTCGAAAATCCATTAGCACAAGCATTTACAAATTTTCTATGGATTACAATCATTATTTTAAAGCAGATAAATTAAAAAAAACAGTAATTTTCACAATAATTAAGATGATTTAAATCTCAATACACATTTATGACATAACATAAATTCCTATTTTCTCTACATTAAACAACATATATTTATTAGTTTATATGATATAGAATGCATATATTTTTTTATATACAAATTCATGAGGCTAAAAGAAATAATATGTTAAAAATATACATTGTATAATTTTTTGAAACTGTTCTAAAGTTAAAATATTAATTTAATTAGTGATTTTAACTAATATGACAAAAAATTCATTCAATATTTACAAAAATGGTAAATACTAATTTTTAAGTTGTTTCTAATTTTTAAGTACTTGAATATTAATACAAGGTATCATATTCATTTTAAATTGTTTAAATATTTAAACATTTCCAACAATTTAATTGGTTAAAAAAAGGTTTATTTTTTTTAGTATTAAATAAAAATGTAAAGAATTTTGACAATAAGCATAATGAAATTATTTAAATGTTCTCTTTTTCTTTCTGTTAAAAACGATGTTAAAATGTTGTAGTTTATTTTAAAAAAATAATTGAAACTCAACAACAAAATTTCAGGACATATATTAACTAGCAACTTTCATTTTAGAAAGTTTGAAAAAAAAAAAACGTTTTATTTCAGTATAATTAATGAGATTTTTTGGTACTTTTCCATTAGCCGGACTAAATGTAAATATCGCCAAATCCACGCCAAAAACGTCTGGCAAAAACGTTATAGCATGGCATTTACGTCTGATTAATAAATAAATATTTCTGTAAATTTAAAAGTATGCAATTATGATATAATTTTGACAAATGGTAAGAGCCAAGTGTCATCATTTTTTAAATTGGTGCTTGATCGTATTTACGGTGCTTTATACGGCCTTATTAAAAATCGAAATCTGATATATTTTTAGCAATTCCGAAAAAAGTTTACAATTGCATGCCTGCTGCTTAAATTTATTTTTGTAGTATAATTTGTGTAATATCATAATTAAATCTTTTTTGTATTTTGTATTGCTATTATTATTATTATTACTTTTCATTTACTACTACTTTTTATTTATTTTAATTATTATTTTACCTTTTTATGTTACTGTATAATTTATCATTCCGATTGCATTTGTGATGAATGATGCTTCAATTTTATTATTAGCGTCAATTTAGCGACATTTTCATTGATCGGACATATTTTTTCACAACGGACGTATTTATATGGCCTTATTAAAACTCAAAATCCGATATAATTTGAGCAATTCCGAAAAAAAATTACAACTATATGCTTTCTACTTAAATTTATTTTTGTAGTATCATTTACTAACATTGCAATTCGAATTATTTTTGTATCGCTGTATTTATTATTATTATTATTATTACTTTTTATTTATTTTAATTATTATTACTTTTTCATTCCTTTTATGTTGCTGTATAATTTATCATTCCTATTGATTTTGTAATGAACGATGCTTCAATTTTATTATTGGCGCAGATTTGGCGACATTTTCATTCACATTTTTTCGCCAAGTATAATCACACTAATTTTTTTTACCACCCTATGCCATTCATCGGCACAGAATTCGCAGGGGGTAGGAGGAAGGGGGGAGGGAAGGAGACACACCAAGCACCACAACCCGAAAAAACATGGAATAGTGATCTTTCACAGAGAAAGAGGCTTATGCTATGAATATTTTGAATCCCAGACCATTTTTGTTTCTTTTTGTTGGAAGATCTTGATATGTTTTGTTTTTCTGGCTGATGCTAGGCTACACATTCTACAGAGTAGGAACTAGAGTTCAGAGACACCGTTCGACATTGTTTATAAATCTTTAAATTACAAATTTTAATAATGCCTTATTAAGATCATTACCGTGAACTGTATTTGTATATATGCAAATAAGTATGGAGGGAGTATGCATATAAATATTCCATTTGAGGTAATTGAAAAAAGCATGTTTTTGTATATTATATTAATGATGTTATATACCATTTCACAAATTGTTTCATATAATAATGAAATTATTTATTACTTTTTAGAGAAATAAATATTACAATTTTTAATATTAAATGTTTATTAAATCAAAGCAATTATTGTAAGAGGTAAAATTAAAAAAAAAAAAAAAAATTCTTCTTAAATTTTAATCATTTACAAAATGTAAAATATTTTAAAGCATTGTTTTCTTAAGTACGAGGTGATTAATTGTCTTTAAATTACAAATTCTTTGCATAACAAATTTAATATTCGAAAATTGATTTCTCGGAGTAAGTAAACAGAATATAGTTACTTAATTAATGCACAGTTAATTAAATAATAATTAATAATAATAATTAACGAAATTTTTAAAAATTTATTCGAATATCTAACGGCATTCAAAATTCTAGATTAATGGAAATTATATGAGATTAGAGTGCATGCATAATTAGTCAAATGATAATACAAAGAAGAATCAATAATACATTGAATTGTTTTAATACAGGAAGATAAGAGTACAAAGTTTTGTGATTTTACTTATAATTCTTCTTTTAGTGGTAGATGTTTAAGTAAATTATTAAAATATTAAGTTAAATTAATAATTTATAGATTGTAATTAAATTAAAATATTTTTTAATTAATTTTATTTAATACCAAACTCCATGAAGGTCCAAAGTGATTAATTGCCTTTGAAATTACAAATTCTTAAAAATGCATAGTTCCTTAATTAAATAATGATTAATAATTTTCGAGCTCACATTTAAAAAATATATTCGAATTTCTAATAGCATTCAAGAATTCAAAATTCTAGATTAATGGAAATTAAATAAGATTAGAGTGTATGAAAAATTAGTGAAATGATTATACAAAGGGAGAATTACGTTAATACAAAGGGAGAATACATTAAGAGAATAAGGGGGGGGAGGGATTACAGGGAATAATACGTTGAATTGTTTCATTACATGAAGATAAGATGTCAATTAAACAAAGTTTTGAGGTTATTTACGTTCTTTACTTATCATTCATATTTTCAGTGATAAATGATGTTTAAGTAAACTATTAACTGTTTATAGATTGCAATGCAATTGAAGAATTTTTTAAAATTAATTTTATTTAATACCAAACTCCACAAATCATTTAGCACATATTTGCAAAAGTCACTGACATGTGGAGTTGTAAATGGATACCCCATCAATTCCTTTTTTTTTTATGACGAACGGCATCTCTGCAGCAACATATGAACTAACAAATCTAAATCTATCGTCTAACACTTAGCACTGCACGTTGCAGTCAGTACATGACAAAGCGACATGAAAAGGAAGCGAAAACAATCACTATTTGGTCCCCTTACGAGTGCGATTCTATGAAAAAAATCTATTTCGAATGATCAATAACCTTCCATATTTATTTAATAACCTTCTGTAATAGTAGTTGAAAGTTATGTCACGTGATGGGATTCAACCAGTCGGGTATCTGCACCATTTTCCAATAAGAAACTGTTAAGAAAAAAAAGTAGAATGAAAATGTTTAATTAATAGTTTAATGATTCATTGGTGCAAATGTAATTGCGCAAGCCAGACGAATCCATTAGTAAAATAGACATGAATCTTAGCAGCCATCAGAATACAAATATCATTCTACCTACCAAATCTTCTGCATTTAGACTCGTTCATTAGGTCACTGTTCCTACAAGTGGAACTGTGATTGGACAATATTTAGACTCGTCTAATTTGACACTTCTTTTGCATGTGGCGTGTGCTACAGGCAATAAATACATTGTCAGATAATAGAAGACAAAATTAAAAGGTAACTCAAATCCATTTGATAATCATGTGTGAATATGTTTTACCACTTGTGTCTCATACAAATATATATTTTCAGTGATGATTACTGAGCTCTACTCACCACTTTTCCTTATACTACATTTTGAAAACACCAAAGCAATTACGACTCACTCCTGTACAGTATTATTATTCAAAATCTTGAAGAAATGTCATTTTAGTCCAAAACTCTCATATACATTTATTAGTTGATATTGAAAGTAAAATAATTCATATTGTAAAATAATTAACATTGATTATACATTAAATATTTCAATATTGTAGTCACTAACTAACACTTATATTCTAATCATACTTTTTATTATCTAAGTTTTCAACAATTGCATCCAAACATTTTAGGACTAACATCAACAATTTGAACGAAAACACTCTGTTTTATTTTACGCCATCCCGTTTTTAAAGAGATCACTTTCAAATTTTGATAAAATATGTGCCAATGTATATTATTTATAGTACCGATTGAATTTCTTGCATTTAATTTCCATCAATTTAAATGGATTTCATTCTTAAAAATAAAAAAATGTGCTACTCTTCAAGATTCTTAGTTTTATTTGGAAAGAACATCATACCTCAACTCTATCAAACTTTTATAAACCACGAACTTTTGACCAAGTCTGTATCTTAAAATCATTACCGTATGACAACATGTTCACACATGATAATAGTTACAAAATTGGAAGCAAATGAATATTTTTCCTTCAGAAAAACCAAGTATATATCTTCAGTAAAGGAACAGATTTCCCGCCAATTCGCAGAATTATCTACATTTTGGCGAGCTTGTAAAATTACCATCCATCTATGGCTGCCAACAAGCTCACGTGATGTCTTGTGATAAGATGGCTACTATTACATATAGAACACATTTAGTGCTTTGAAGTGGTATTAATCCATAAAATGCAATATTGGCGGTGAAACCGATTGTAGGAAACTTGTCCAAGACTGTGTTCACCACTGTACTAATAAGCACGATCCTACAGTATTTATATACAAGCGAGTTTTTTAAACGAGCTTTCTTTTATAAATTCTCCTTTTGGCACATGGCGATATTTGGCAAATAAATTGGACAAATTGTCGCCAATTGATTAGAATATTAGCTTAGAATCGGGATACACAGACTATGAAAAGCAATTGATTTAATGTGGTACTTTTAACTATAGTTAAATAATATGCAAAATTTTAAAACTGCACGTAACAGTTTCAATATTTTCTTATGAGTTTCAAGAAGTAAAAACTTTATAATGTTTATTTATCAACAGCTTTTGCCATTTTGATCCAAAGGCATCCAAATTAATACAGACAAAGATAATCAATCTAAAAAACATGAAATTATGTTTAATGGATATATAATTCATAGATTAACTTAAATATTTGTGTTTAAAAGACAATTAACTAAATTTTCTTGATCATGCATTATAACGGAACTACATTGCATCAAGACTTTTACAATCATGATAATTACAAATTGTTCACTGACTTTTGAAACCATGATAATTACAAACTGTTCAGACTATTGCAATCGTGATGATTACAAAATGTTCACAGACTATTGCAATTATGACAATTACAAACTGTTCACAGACTTGAAATCATGATAATTACAAACTGTCCCCAGTCTTGAAATCATGATAATTACCAACTGTTCACATACTTTTGAAACCATGATTATTACAAACTGTTCAGACTATTGCAATTATAACAATTACAAACTGTCCACTGCCTTTTGAAGTCATGACAATTAACTAATTTACAAATAAGAACTTCTCTATTAATTAAAATTTTGAAATTTAGCAACTTATTATTATAAAAATCAAATCAAATAATTAACAATAATCATACAAGTACAAGAAAAGCAGCCTATTAAATACTAATAATACATTTATTTTATTCATTATTTAAACATGAAATTTTTACTGTTTCATAATGAACAGTAAACCTGTTTGTCCTTGATCAAAACAGTTCTGTGTATCCTGATTTACATGATTTTGTCCAAAGTTCCTTTTTTAAACTTCAAAATATAGCCTAGATGGCAAAAGAGGAATTATTAAAGATTACCCTCTCTAATATTGCTAGAGAGAAAAATTATTTAAAAAAATAAATGTGCGATTAGTAATATGTCCCAAATATACTTTTAAAAAGAAAAACTAATTATATTAATTAAGTGCTTTGCATAATAACATGAGTGTTTTTTGTGAATATAGTAATAGTATAAGAAGTGAGCTGAAATTTCTTTCTGTTATTGAATTGTTTATATTAATCTAAATAAAATTTCACTTTTTTTTTACTTTGTTGTAATTAGTAATATTTTTAGCATACATTTGGATGGAACGCAGTTTTTATATATTAATAGAAAATTATACAATAATTTTTTTACTTACTAATTTTCTAGAATAATTTGTACGTTTTCACAAATGCGGCTGATTGGATAACATGGCACTGTGGAATTTGGCAAATTTTCAATTTCAGTAGCATCGTGTAAAAATTATTCTATTTAACAAATTTAAAATGTTTTAATTAAATATTTGATTTGTAGATCGATAGTTTTTAAACATTAATTTACAAATTCAATAATCCTGTTAAAATTTCCAAAATTTATTTATTATTATAATTTAATCTGCAGCATAGAACATATTTTTTGGCACAATCTAACAGAAAATGAAAAAAATAAATATAATGAATGATATAATGAAAAAAATATTTAATGCCATAAATTATTCGAGAAAATTGATAACTTTTAAAATTATTTTTTGTAAACTTTAAAATTTTAGAGAAACAACAAACTCATCGCTTTAAAATAATGTCTAATCCATCGTTTTGTTAAAAGAAATAAGTAATTAGTTCAAATTTATGGATTAAATACAATAATGAAACAAAAGTTAACAGTTAGAAAATAACAGCTTGTATAAGTAAATGTTAACAGTTAGAAAAGAACAGCTAGTAAAATTAAAAGTTAGCAGTCAAAAAATAACAGTTAGTAAAATTAACAGTTAAAAGTAAAAAAATAAAAAAAAAAGGTAAAAAAAATCTCAAAATGCACTGCTTTCTTCATGTTATCCATATATTTTTATGGCTAAAAGTTTTTTTTTTATTTTTAAACATGATTTTTACCTAAAAACATATTCTATGCACGATATTTTATGAATTTAAATGTTTAGACTTTAAAATACTTTTTTTTATCATATATTGAAATTTTTCTTGTGCAAATATTTGAGCAAATTATATTATTAAAAAATTTTCTAATACTTTAACAAATATATAATACTTTATGAACTGCGATTTCAATTATTATTCACAAGAATTTCTTCAAAATTCAGAAAATCCAACTTTCAGCAAAATATAATATAATTATAAAAGTACATTTCCATGTAGAAAAAATTGCAGCGATGTGTATAATATAATTAATTTTAAAAGCAATAATATTTAAAATCAGCATTGATACAAAATTTGCAGTTAAAAAGAGTACATTTTTTAAATGTAAAATAGAATTGCAGAAAATAGAGATAGTATATGGTAATACAATAGTATCCAAAAAGAGTTTATAATTTAATATCTATTATAGCATGAATTACAATAGATTTGAACAAAGTTTTTTAACTAAATAGTTAAGAATAAGAAAATTCTAATTAAAATAAATAACAGTGTTGAGTGTTCAAGTTGTAATACATATTTTTATCTGCAAATATCTAGTGTATTTTTATTGTGATATACAAAATATATTGAATGATCTCAATTTTTATACATTCCAAGTCAAGATTATTTTTATATCTATTAATTTTTATAATAGAAATAGAGCTTGAATAATAGAATGGAAAATATTTAGGTGATTTAATAGAAATCATTTCAATATAATTAAAAATTTCACGAAAAGAAATATTTACAAAAACAACAAGTAACAAAATATATGAATCCTAATCATTAAAAAAATATTTTTGAAAGAAATGTTAGTAGAATCTGATGTTTAAAAAAAATCTTTTTTATTCATTTTTCTTCTTGTTCGTGGAGAGTAGCGGAAATTATAAGACTCAATTTTTTTTGTCTAGTGCAAAAAAAGTTACTTTTCCTCCAAAACAAATGCTACCAAAAGCACTTAAAAACAACGTGTATAGGACAGAAAAAAACTTCCACGTATTAAAATCTTGAATTGAAATAAATGCAAAGATAGCTTAAATTGAAATCTGAATTCATTTTCTATTTTTTTTTTATTTTTTTATTTCTGGCTTTGTAACAAATGCATTCATTTTATTAAAACGAAAAATAATAAAAAAAAATTAAGAGAACTTCAATTGGGCTTGATCCAACTCGAAAGTAATTGCTCTTGCAAACATAAGTAAAAAAAATAAATTAATGGAAAAAAGTGATTTCCATTTAGCGATTAAAGAAACTACTCGTTCTAAAAAACAATTTTCCAATTAGCACGAAAAGTTTTCTTCTTATTTACGAGAAGAAAAACACTTGACACAGTTTTTAAAGTGTAAAAAAATGCTTTAAACAGAAGATCTTCTTCTGTTGTGCAGACAGAAAAAATGCTAAGCGATAATACTCTCTCTAGGTAACATAACCATCAAGAGAGCGAGAGTTTAGTTGTCCCAGACCCTGTGGAACAGGAAATAGAGAGAGATAGAGCGAGTCTCGAGGACTCGGATTCGTCATCGGATGTCACAAAGCGTCTCTCTGATCATACGTATTCGGACTCGGAGAAGCTCTGTTCCTTGGATAAGCTCCTTTCGTAGTAGTGGTCTGGGTAGTAGTCGTCCTCCAGGTCTCCGGAGTGCTGGGTCCTGGACTGGGCCACGGCAAGAGACTTCTGGTAGCTGAAGAGCTGTCTTTCCAAGCTGTAATTCTCCAATTGAAGTGCAGTAATTTCACGCCTGAAAATAGATCATGATTTGAAAACCATTCTTAAAATGCTTTGATCACAGTCGTAACATATGAGTGGTGAAGAATTCGTAATAACCATCAAAAAATACACCACAATTCATAATAAACTAAAATTCAATCAACAAACTAATGTACACAATAAATTTAAATAAATTTTGCAGATAATTAATTCTGTAAGAAATTTACCGATAGATACGGCATGTATATCATTGGAAATACTGATTTTGCCCTTTTTGATGGTGCATAAGATTAATTTAAAGCTTTCAATTTCTATTAGATTTATCGAAGTATTATTTTCAAAAGAAAGTGGCAAAATGGGTAATTTGTATTTTGTAATGCAATTTTTGATTTTATTTTCTTCAAATGATTTATAATTAGAAAGATAATGAATAACTATAATTACTTTTCTCTTTAAGGAGATATTTCATTAATTTTAGAATCATAAAGGAGTTTGGAAAACTATGGACAGAACACTACTGTCATATAATGTCTCTGTCGACTTGTATCTCCTATAACCATGTGCAGAGGAAAATATAAATTTTTAATAATCTTCCTCCCATCCTGTAAAAAATTTGTGTTGAATATTGCAGTAATGTTGCCTTCATTCTTGGTTTTTTGACATATTTTATCTAATGTTTTTTGTGCAATGTGTGCGCCTTTATCGATCAAAATAAACATGACAATGTTATTGCCCAACCCATTGCAAATACGAATAACAGAAGAAGATGTAAAGTGTTCCACTGTGTTTACAAAAATATTTAAAATATTTCCATTATTTTCTTTGATAAAATTACAGAAAAAATGTAATTACAGAAATCAATATTTACTTCATATTTTTGTCGCGATTTTTGATTATCGCGGGCAATGATTTATAAAGAATATGGGTTTATGGTCCTGCTTATAAAACAGTAGCACAAAATTTGTGAGTCTAGGTTGTAATTCTGTTGTAATTAATACAGGGTTTTGTATAAGTTGTGTTCTCGATTGATTTGCGAGACTTTTGTCACCGAATTCCTTTGATATCTAATGTCAAATAATAATTCTAATGACAAAAATATGAAATAAATTTTGATTTCTGTAATTACATTTTTCTGTCATTTTATCAAAAAAAAAAAAAAAATGGAAATATTTTAAATATTTTTGTAAACACAATTGAACATTTTACATCTTCTTCTGTTATTCGTATTTGCAATGGATTGGGCAATAACATTTGGCATTAGATTGTGTATATATTTTCTAGTGTATATATTTTTCTATTCACTTGCCAACGTAATCAAAATTGCTTTCTTTCTTGTTGTGATTTTCATTGACATCTAGCTTTTTTTTCTTACACTTTAACAACGTTAGAAATTTGCAGAATTAATAGCTGAGGAAAAATTAAAAACAAAGTTAGATGATCGTATAACTTTATATGAAGGGTTGACTAATCGAGAAATTACCAAGACACGATCAACACAATAAAAATGTCATCAACTATCGTTCCTCGTCCATTGATATTTTATTGCTATTCCCGAGAGAATATATAATAAATAAATAAATATAAATACAATCCTTGTAAATTAATATCTTGTAACATATTGGTACATTTTTAAAAATATTGAAGCATATTTAAAAAAGGGAAATTTTTATCTGATTCATGGTATAATTCTGAGTTAACACAATAGGCCATGAGTTATTACAGTCAAGAATGTGCCTAATACGAAAACAATCAAATTTTAGCAGAATTTTATATATAAAATTTGTATCCCGTTGATCCATATTGGGTGATGAATCTCCTGAGAACATTTTGAGGATTTTTCTTCATACCAGAAACTGCTGAACCGTCTATGTCTTGATGCCATATATTTAGTTCAGGAGGGAAAGTAACTATGAAGGAAGCAAAAACTAGTTTATTTTTTTGTTTGCAATTAAATAACTAACATAAAGCAATCTGATGCATCATTTGCAAAATCCAAATATTCTAATGTAGTGTTCAACTGCAAAATTTATTTTAGATTCCTGCCATTACCAGTTTTAAAATTGTTCGAAAATAATCCGAATTGAAAATTCAGTCTAGTTAATGCTCTAAATTTAATTCAGTTAGTTAGTTGAAAAATTAAATTTAGGGCATTCTAGTCTAATAAAGACTAGATTGCTCTAAATTTAATTTTTATTGTTGATTTTTATACTAAAATGTTATTCTTTATTTCAGAAGAGCATTTTAAAATATTGTTTCACTAATTAATAAAAAGGGTCAGTGTTTTTTTTTTTTTTTTTTTTTTTTTTCATTTTTCATTTTTCTAAAAGTCTGTCAGTTTTAAATTAATATTTATAGACTTTTTTCAATATATTTGTGTTACATTTATTCAAGTCGATAAATATGTTGCATCAGATTTATAATACGGTTATGACTTTGATAAATCAAGGTTATTTGTTGGTGAAGCAGCGATTTTCAACGAATTCCTCCGAAGAAGCTGCCATCTGGGAGGATTTATCCTTCAACTGGCTGCTAAAAATCTATAGACGGACTGTTCTGACTTAATATTAATCCTCTTCCATATTAAGCGTGGGAACGTTAGCTCATATTTTTGTCAGGTATTGAATTGCCCTCAGATTCCTTCAGCTGCCTGGCCATCAAAGGAAAAATAAAAGATTACGCTGTTCTGGGCCGTAAACAATTGTGTTGGCCAACTGATGTATAGAAAAATGATTCCGTGGCGAAAATTTCAGCGTTTACTTTGATTCTATATAAAGTGATATGACATGCAAAGTAAGCTGAGTGTTAGTTTTGAAGTGCATTTCTGTTCTATTTCTCTTCTAAATATCAGGGTATATGCAATTTAATAACTTATATTTTCGAATGGTTCGTTTTAATATAGTCTTTTTTAGCATTAGAGTGTGTCATTTTGATACATTAGATTTTTTTAGCATTAGAGTGTCACACTTGGTTCATTTTGATACATTAGATTCTCTCTTAGCATTAGAATGACAATTGGTTCCTTTTAGAATCAAATTTATTTAATGACAATCGATTCATTAGATTTGTTTAGCATTAGAATGTCAATTGGTTCATTTGGATGCATTAGATTTTTTTTGGTGTTAGAATGTGAAATTATTGATTTGATTTATTAGACTTTCTTTGCATTAGAGTGTCACTTGACTCACTTTGATACATTAGATTTTTTTTAGCATTAGAGTCACTTTGTTGATTTTGATGCATTAGTTTTTTTTAGCATGAGAAACACCTTTAATGGTGACATTTAGCACATTCTTGACATGTGTGGGACAGATATGCGAAAGAAGAATTTCGATCACAAACAGATTTCTACAAGAGGGTGTGACTATTTGAGTAGGGTAATTGGAAAGCTTTTTGACTGCACAATGGATTAAGGACTCCTAAAGCGATGAGCGTGTAGAAGATGATGTTCTTTAAAAAAAAAGGTGAACCGAAATCTTACTTCATCTGATGTCCGTGTATCCTGCACACGTCGTCGTACTTGTGGTAGAGAGCGCTGAAGAGTAGTACGGATTCCAGCCACTCGATGTGAACAGTTAAATGCGTGTTGTTCTCCAAGTAGGCACTGTTCATTTCGTGGACCTGGAAAGACATTCACATTTAAGTTCTTCCTCAAATTATAATTTCAAAACATTTTGAACTTGTTAGATTAATTCAAAATTAAGGTATGCTTTTAAACTATAAGATTATTTAGAAAAAATCATGAATTTTAACATTTTAATGAACAATTCAGTTTTTTTTTTTTCAACAACAATTTTGCTGATGCTATTTTTAATAGCATCAGCAAAATTGTTGCTATTTTTTTAAACTCGAATATATGCATTGTTATTAAAAATAGTTTTTATTATTTATATTTATAATTCCAAGGAATATATATGAATAATCATAGTTATAACGATTTGATTCCTCAACAAAATCATTTCTATTACAATACGAAACATTTTATTTATTTATTTTTTATTACACAAATTCGGAACTTTGGCGCCTTAAACATTAGTTCTCGGTCTCTCCGATACTCTTTGAACCTGTCCTCATACCGAGAAAGTGCCTTACAGTTATTTAAATATTCAAAAATCATAGACCAATTAGAGTCACAAGAAATACAGTTTGGAGAATCCACCACTCCAATTCTGTAGGGATGGTCACGTAAACAGACATGACCAATCAAACGTCTAAATAGATCAAACTTTGTCTTTCATGGAAAACTGGGAATGGTTCTCTGCTCCCCCAGAATTCTCCATCTCTTATCTATAGTGTGTTGAATCCTATCTTGCTTAAGAATTTTTTTAAGAGTCAAGTTAACAATTTAGTTGTACGAATTGTAAGCGGTCGATTAATGAGTTGCTCTATCTAAGTTCCTTCCTTAGTAAGTATATCAGCTTTTTATAATATGAAACATCGCTGTTATCCCAAAAAATGTCTTTAATTTTACTCATTTTGAAAAAATAATAATAATGGATTATAAGCCATAAATAACACGCAATTCCTCAGCAATCTTTTAGATGCTAAAATATAGAGTCAAATGTCAATAAAACAACATGAAATCGTAAACGGGCGGCTGCTGTCAGATCATGTTTACCTTATAATAATACAAAGTTGTGTTAAATAATACAAAGTAGCCCGAAATACTCATTTTAGAATGGTATTAAAAATTAATTTTCTCACGAAGTAACTCGTGGTGATCCAATAAGAGTATCTTCGCGTGCTACAATTTAAATTTGTATGGAATATCAAATATTTTTAACACGTTTTATTGTTTCTTTTTTTACATGCATATGATATACAACATTTGAATTGCTAATTTGATATAAAAAATTCAAATCTGGTATTTTTTCTGTAAAATTAAAAAAAAATTCTACAATATAAATAGGCTTTTAATTTTCTTTTCAACTATTTTTCCCTTATACTAATTTATTCATGCAAAAAAAATATAATCTATAATTGTATTTAGCCTTACGTTTTATCCCATCGGTCTTTTAAATTAGTAGATGGAGTATTTGATTTCGAATTACAGATATGTGATTGCTTAAAATCACATATAGTTTCGAATAGTATGTATTCAATGCGTTTTAACCTTTGAAGATTCTATTATCATCAATCCAGACACTAACTACGTCTTAGAAATGTATTAATCGATCAAATATACCGATTAAGATGCATAATTAATCATGACAACAGATTAATCGATCATAACAAAGTCTTCCGAGAGCCCACGTTCAACAACAATACATTAATTAACTCAAATACATCTTTTTTTTAATTTAAATAAAAAAAAACAGCTTGACTTTAAAGATTAAAATTTGCCTCTTTAAAAACGTTTTTTCTTTTTTTTTTAACTCCAAGATTGGCGCCAAGCAATGGATAGAGCTTTCAATTAAATTGCAACCTTACAAATGAGTTTTGCTGATTGCTGTGTAACAAATTTTTAAGAAAAACAGATTTCATGATACAAAAAAAAAAATTGTTGAAATGTACAAAAATTGTAAAAATTAATAAAAAAAGTTATAAATTGATATTCACATAAAGAAATTTGAGAATAAAGTAATGGTACACAATAATCAGAAAATTACTTGCATGAAAAAAGTTAATCGAAAAAGGCATGGCAATTTAAGACGCTTATTGAATTTTAGAATTGGAAGTTACATAAAGAAATCGAACAGAGATGATAAAATTATATTGATATGATAAAATTTTAAAAAAATACTATTTTCACATAATAATTTTTCTCTTAAAGAAAATTGATGAATAAAAAAAATAATTGTTGATTTTTCTAAAACTACCAAAAACGTCTAGCTGCGAGTGGATAGATAAATTCACTGGATTAAAAACTAATATTCAAAGGTATAAGAAAATAAATTTCGTGGCAATGAATATATTCTCTAAGAAAATATTTATAAAATATGTAGGATTTAGCGAAAATATTTATTTTAGGAGTAATTTGAGCAGTAATTAATAACTAGATTCAAAAAGAACTGAAATTAATTACTGTGATGCCTAAAAACTGTGGTAATTAGTCGCCAAATTGGGTGATACGTAGTAGATTTACGTATATATTAACGGCCTATTACAATAAGGTAGTTAATCACCGGAAAAGCTGATATGTAGTAATGAACTTTTATCTCTGAGCTGAAGTAATTTTGTGCCAAAATGGCAGTTATGTAGCAGATTAAGAGTCATATAACTGCACCATTAGGGACCTTAAAAATAAGATTATTCTTCACCGGAAAAGCAGATATGTACCAGATTCAGATTTACCCAAGTGCACCACTGATTTTAAAGTAAAGTAAGTAAGCTTGTTAAAGTAAGATAAGTCATTCGAAAGTTAGATATGTAGCAAATGCAGATTTACCCAAGTGCATCAATGGGGATTTGTTAAAATGCATCGGAAAAGTAGATATGTAGCAGATTCAGATTTACCCATGTTTTCCACTGGGAGGGTCACCGGAAATGCAAATAAGTAACAGATGCAGATTTACCCAAATGCATTAAGGGGGACTTGCTAAAACGTAATAAGTCATCGGAAAGGTAGATCTGTAGCAAACTCAGAGTTGTTCATGGGCCCCATTGTCAGCTTGTTGAAATTAGATGTCACATGAGTGATTGTACCAGATTCAGATTTACCGACGTGCACCACTGAGGGCTTGTTAAAGTAAGATAATTCAGCTGAAAGATAGGTATGTAACACGCAGATTTACCCAAGTGCAACAATGAGGATTTATTAAAATGCATCGGAAAGGTAGATATGTAGCAGATTTAGATTAACCCAAGTGCTCCACTGGGAGGGTCGCTGAGATATGTAGCAGATTTAAATTTACCCAAGTGCCCAACCGGGACCTTTTAAAAATAAGAAATCGAAAAGGCAGATAAGGCTGTTAAATAATCGAAAAGGCAGATATGTAGCAGATTCAGATTTACCCAAGTGCATCACTGACAGCCTGTTAAAATGAGATATCACAGGAAAGGCAGCAGATATGTAGCAGATTTCGATTTACCCAAATTCACCACTGGGGGGTTATAGGAAAGGCGTATATGTAGCTAATGCAGATTTATCCAAGTGCACCACTGGCAGCCTGTTAAAATGAGATGTCACCGGAAAGGCAGATATGTTGCAGTTTCAGATTTATCGAAGTGTATCAATAGGGGCCAATTACAACTAGGAATTCCGTAAGAGGAACAAAAGAATACAATTCATTGCATCCCTGGAGGACTATCTAATAGGAATTTCCGCCTTATAGATTTATCGTTCCCAGACATATACACTTTCAGTTATGCTTCACTTGTGAGATTTCGTATCGAGCTTCCTCAGTTCAGAAACCTAATGTGTTATTGATCACTTTGCTAATCACCTGCACGCTAATTTAAATCAGCGAAATTTAGACAAAAGATATTCGCCAAAAAGAAGGAATAAATCAGAAAGGGGTTAATAAGTTAATTAAGTCAAAATACAACTTCTGAAATGAAACTATACCATTAAATGAAAATTATAACCATTTCAATTTATACGCTGCTTCAAATCCGTCACTTATGCGGAAGCCCCCTGACACCGACCCATCAACACTTGAGACCTCCACTCGACACACCGCGTCGATAACTAAATTAATTCCGATTCCGCAAATTAAAATGAACAAGGCGTCAACGCACCGCAAAATTACCTTCGCTTGCCGAGCTGTTGCCATCCAGGCTATCAATATTCAGGGGTAAACGGAGCTTAAACGAGGCCAAGTCGGATGCTGATGCAAATTGCAGTGAAATGCGGTAATCGTTTGGACCGCCGAAATGATGTGTTTAAGACCTGGCCACTTGCTCTTCTGTCATTGGGCGAGATGGGTCTGGGGATGGGGGAGGTATACTGGATGAAATATGGAAATTTGCGTGACGGACACGGCAGGACTGGCTTTTAGATTTAAATTGAGGTGAAGTGTGTGCAAAATTCTATTACTGAGAATAGAGCTGCACCATGGAACCTCCAATGCTTTTCTTGCAGTCCACTTTATCATATATTTATTCTGCTTACGAAACACAATTGTTAATGTTTTGGAGTGTTTGAGATTTTGGTCAAAGATTAAAATAGAAACAGTTATTCAATTTTAGTTTTGAAAAAAAGTAAACTTTTTACTGCTAGAAAAATATTTTATTGCCAATAAAATAATGGGTCTTGTTTCGGATAGTGGGATTTTTTGTGTCTTTGTGCAGTTTTTACATTTCCTTGACCACTTTCAATGTTACTTATTGATTTAATTATCTTTTTTTAATTTATTTTATGATCTATTTTAATGGTTTATTACGTTTTTTTTATGTGCTTTTTTATTAAATTTCTTTAACATTCTTTTTTTATAAAATCGTTTGAATTCTGTAGTTTTTTATTTATTTTCTTTGAACGTTAACTGTTGAACATAATTTATTGCCTAAATAGCATGAATTATGGATATTATTTTGGGTAATGGGATTTTTCGTGTTTTGATCAGTTTTTTCGTTTCCCTGACCACTTTCAATGTTTCTTATTGGTTTAATTTTTTTTTAAATTCTTTTATGAGCTATTCTTATTGATTAGTTAAAATTTCTTTCATGGATTTTTTTATTAAGTTTTTTTCACGTACTGTTTTATAAAATTTCTTTAACATAATTTTTTATAAAATCGTTTGGAATTATGTATTTTTTTATTTAATCCGTTTTCTTTGAACGTTAACTGTTGAACATAATATTACCTGAATATGATTTTTTTAAATATTTTTTCTTTACTTGTTTGTTTAAAATTGTACATAAAGAATAAAAAATTTTAAATATAATATTGCAAAAAAAAAAAAAAAAAAATGTATTTTTATGTGAAATTCAGAAGCTATATATATATTTAATCAAAAAACTTACACTAAGGCAAAATATTTTACATCCAGGACATTTCACATTAAAAAGCTTTTGGAAATTGACGCATGCATTAAATCAGAGTTAAAAATGCTTTCAGATCTATAAGCCAAAAAAAACTATATTTTTTTAAAGAATGTGAACATTTATGAATCAATAGCATCTTAATAAAGGCACATCATTTTTTTAAGAATTATTTCTATTTAAAATTTTTTTTTTTTAGTTTTTTCTCAGAACAAACTTATATGCTTCTTTTATTTTCGTAAATCACCATTATACAAATATTTTTGATCCAATACTTTAATATTTGCTATAAATATTTTTGATATGTATTCAGAGAACAGACTTTCGAGATAATTCTAGATACAGAAATAGTTTTTATACGTAGGTTACGTGGACACCTTTTAAATGCAGAGGTTTAGATACGTCTAGAGATACATGTTTGGTTCAGTACAAATTCATATTTAATTTTCAGGTATTTTTCTTCTTTGTTGGTTGTCTTTTTTGCTTTTGTTCAGTGAAACTATTTAATCTTCAGCTTTGTAGTAGTTATGAGTTCACTTTAAACCGTAGATGCCGGTCTAATGTGATTGTAGAGATTCGGGCGTAGAACGGACAAGCCTACCCGCTAAAAAGATGCCATGTCCAGTCTCGAAAGCTGCCAGTAGGCGGACGGCCTTGGCCCACCATGGAGCTATTGCACCAACAAAGAAAGAAATTATTTAAACTTTAAACTGTAAATACCGGTCTAATATGACTGTAGAGCGTTGGGCTTAGGATTGACAATTCTACCCCGAAAAAAGAAGAACATCTCCCATTTGGAAATCTGCCAGTAGGCAGACTGCTTTGCTCACCATAGAGCTATTGCGCCAATGAAGAAGATTAAGAAGCTATTTACACACACAATTTAAAATAGTATTAATATCATACCATATATTCATGCAATATGCATCACAGCCCTTCTATTATTTCAATTCCTTCTATTAGCTCTCTTCCTATATATATATCTTGTTCAAATTTTCAATCGTTTATAAAACACTTTTTATTCATCCACTCAAATTCAAATACATTTTTTTTTAACTTGTAGTGGATGACACTTGATGTTAATACAGTTTTTTCAAATATTAATTCATTCATTAAATTTAATTAATTAATTTTAGTTTTTTTTATATTTAAGTTGCATATATCTACCAATAGATGGCGCCAGATAAACTTAAAAAAATGAATAAAAATTAGTTATAAAGGACTTTCTGCAATATAGTGGAAAAAAGTAGGAATTTAATTTATTTATTTATTTTTTTTTTTTATATTACTTGTTTTCATTCTGATACTAAAGTCTTATAATTGTAGAAGTTTCTTAAGTATAAAAAAAGGTATTATTTTTTAAAAAAATTTCTATTCTTATTTGTCATGCTGAGATGCCATTCACTATTAGGTGCGTTGATTCAACGATGCGAGCTAACACATCGCAATTACTTTTTGCCACAATCATTTTTAACGGAAGCCTAGGGTTAACCTCTGCTGCATCTTGGCATCAAGATAAAAAATATTACATTTTAGAGAAGGGTTTGCAAAACATTTTATAAAGAAGCGTTTTATGGATTATACCATTCGTTCCTGAAACACATATCACCCCATGGGAACTATCAAGAATGTGATAGTACCCTCAAGCCATTTGGTAGGTAATTAATAAAAATAAAGGAGCGGTGAAAGCATAAAGGAACAAAAGATAAGAAAATTTAGAAATAAAAATATTTGTATACGTTACAAAAGTTCTGTAACATTATTTTTCAGGTAAACACTTTGTGTCCTGATGACCGAGTGACTAGCACACTGGCGTTCGGTAGCACAGGTTTCGAGTTAGTGTCTCAGTGGTGCCATGAATATTTATAGCGGTTTGGAATCCACTTTAAAGCGTTGGTCCCGGTCTAATATGATTGTAGAGCGTTGTGTTGACAGCCCTACCTCGTAAAAAGAAAACATCTTCGGTTTCGAAATCTGTCAGTAAGCAGACAGCCTTGGTCCGCCATGAGGCTGTTGGGCCAATGAAGAATAATAAACACTCAATGTTCAAGGGATACTATTAGCCGAGAGTTAATTCATTAACAGCATCACACAAGTTCTTCTCACTAGGATCATTTTTAATGATATTTTAAATTTTTATTTTCCTATTATCCTTCGTTGTTAATATTCCCTGTATGTAATTCGAATGTTACTGCTGTTAATTTCTGTAATTAATTTCATAATTTCTAACTTTAAAGGTCCTTGTTTACATCTTTATTTACTATATTTCAGACATAAGTAATATAGAGATGCACAGTTACCCATACATTTATTTATTTCATCTTATTAGATACATATTTTTATTATATAATTTTTACTTGTTGCATACGAATGCAGATTTTTCTGAGTAATTTTTTTTCTAATAAGGAGGCTGTAAGACAAATGCGTTGGGGAACTACCGAAGTAAATCCTTACGAATATTTACAATTTTTTTAATATATAGTATAGTGGATTTAGACGTTTATTTCCCTTACCTAGAGTGAATGTTATTCTTTCAGAAATCAATAAGACATGCCAAATTTCTCAGTTACACATTTTAATTTAGTATTATATATTTTTTTTAAATTTAGAATGAGATTAGATATTATAAGCACAGATATCGCTTCACACAATTCACGCTTATAAGTTCCCAATTATGGAAAATATATAGGATATTATAAACAAAAGCTACTGTAACACCATTTGACAGTGCAGTACAACAGTATACATATCAGTCGATTAATTAGTATTTCTTGATAGTATACTAAACTATTCCCATCAGTACAAATTGTAACCTGAGTTTTATATAATATCGCTTTTATTTGGCTTTTGTTAGATTTAAAAATAAAAAAAATAGGACATTACAAGAGAAATTTTTTTTTCATGAAAAAATGTGCAGTATTTCAATTGTTTCAGAGACCTGATGGCCAAGTGACAGCGCCCTGGCGCTCAGTGCCCCAGGTTTCGGGTTTGAGTCCCTGTGGTACCATGGATGTTTGTACTGGTTCGAGATCCATTTTAAACCTTAGGTACCTGTTTAACAGGATTGTAGAGCGTTGGGCGTAGGGCTGACAAACTCTACCCCGTCAAAAAGAAAACATCTCCTGTATCTAAATCTGCCAGTAGGCAAACGGCCTTGGCCCACCATGGGGCTGTCGCACCAAAAAAGAAGAATTGCTTCAACGTGTATAGCAATATTCGATTACCATTGGCTACTCCTCGTATAGTCCGTGATTTGGAAAATGATTAGATGTATAGTTTTGACGAATGGAGATAGTTCTACATAGCATTAACAGACAGACACTGGATGTCTCACATGCTACCCCTGACTTTAAAGTTACACACCATTTTAGGTGTAGTATAGCAAATCGTCTGGATAACGTCAAAACAAATAAAATTATTTATTATTTAATAGTAAATGACAAAAATCAAAATAACATCAATCATTTGTTAAAAAAATTTACTCAAACATTAATGAACGAATATATTTGCAACTTGTGTATCACGAATTAAATCTCCGAGTAATTTGTACCCAACCCCCTAGAATAAAAACTATGCCGTTATCTGTTCCCGTCGCAAAGCATTGATCTCTCATATAGGGAGGTAGGCAGACTACCGATGCAGCAAACGATGAAGCGTCCAAATCACCTGGTGCAATATTTCCATACTTTAATATCGAAAATATATCTCTTCTGACGACGCAAACAATCCCCTTCCCCCTTCGTCCGCGAGCGTTATTTGAATTCGGAAAGCACTCTCTGAGCGTAATGTGTCTGGGAGCTCCTATTTCGCAAAATGAGGGCTTCATTTACAGCTGTGGATTCTAGCGATTGCATGTGTGGATGCAGTATTTATGGGCTCTTCTGTATGGGAACTTGGGCACCATTGCTTGTTTGAGAGAGTCCAATATGGAGTATTTCGCGCAAAGAGAAGTATTAATTATATTTGCAGAATTTGGAATGAAATCGTTTTTAGAAAGTATATTGATGTGAAGGACATATTAGATTAATTTTATCGATTTTTTAAGAACCTTTATTATTCGAAGTAAGTAAGTTGAAATTTATTATTCTATTGCCCTTTTAAATTGGCGTATATGTCCTAGTTTTATTGTCCAGAGTAATGACAAGTTTTGTATGCAATATATTCTCAATTATGTGGAAATTATAAAATATCGAAAATGTCGTCTATAGCGTCGACATTTCATTCAGAACTACATATTGTTTGATGAGTTTGTAGCTTTGAAACATCTGGAATTATGATATAAAGATACTTCATATCATGCATCGTAAATATATCTACCCTTTGTAGTATCCCGGAGTGCCATGGATGTTTGTAGTGGTTCGGAATCCACTTTACACCGTAGGTCCCGGCCTGTTTATTAACCGGTCTGCACAAAATGACCATCGAGTGACAAACTAAATCTTTTATCACAGCCTCTATCAGATCTTGTGTACCAAGAACAATGCATTGAAACTACAGCTAACAAAAGTCTTTGTTCTCCTCATTGTTAAGCATGGTTAAATAGGTGAAAGGATATGATCCTAGGCTCTCAGAAATTCTCTCAAGCTCATTTCTCAGGAGTTGTCTGGCGATAGCTCCTAGGCTCTCAGAAATTAAAATAGTACTTAATTTACATAATATAAGTGAAATTATTTGGTTTTATTTAATTTTGGTACCTTGTTACTAGTTACGGAAATTTTAATAATATAAATCTTCTGAATGAGTAAACTATTTAGAAGTTTTTCTGTGTATCTCTTTTGACTCAGAAACTTATAAATCCAGTTTCAAATAATGCGTACTGATAACATTCGTGAGGGACGAATTTCGCCAAGTCGTTACGCCTTCTAAATCTCTTCCTTCAAGCTCTGTCGTAATTGGTGGAGGTTTAATGAGGGTTAACTGTATAAATCCTTTTTATGAAAAAAGCCAAATTTTGGCACACTTTCTTATATATTACATATATTTATCATTGTGTTTCCGTAATTCAAACATCCGGAAAATTATAAACGCCTAGTTTGTTATTATAAATTCATAGATGTATTACAGATTATGTCTTTGATATGTATATATTGGGTAATATAACATACCAAGTGGCATTTATTAAATATCTGTCATTAATAAATCTAATCTAAATTAAAGTTTAATTATCCGAATTAAAAGAAAGCATTTATCTTTCCCAAACAGTATTGATACATAGACTAGTAATGAAATAGTCCACCCTTTCCTATTCGTAAAGAGTAGAATGTCAAGGCCAACAACCTTCGTCCTTTTCATATAACGTTTGGCATTGCAAGGTTATTTGGCTCTTTTCTCCAAGTATTCCCTCGGAAACACAGTATATTTTTATATTAATTAAATATATACAATTTTACATAAATTTATATCATAAAAATTAAGTAACAGTTAAGTAGATTTGATTATATTTGTTAATGTGCAATAATAATTCCTGCATGTAAAATATAAAAGAAATAATTTTAAATTTTAAAGATAAAATATAATATTTAAAAACATTAAATTTACATTTAGTTAGAATATTTTTAAATAATGAAGCATTTATTTTGAAATTTATTTTATGGTAAAACTTTTTTCCCCATCTCTCACAGTCTTTTTCTTTCTAATGCAGGTGGCAAATAGACCGTGATCTTTTATGCCATAAGGGCTGCACCGATGTTACTCACTTTGTACTACCCAAGGGGTGCGTGTAGCTTGAAGATAAGCCACAGACGCGGAGTAACAATGCCCCCGCAACGCTCTACGATCCTATTAGGACCGGGACCTACGGTTTAAAGTGGATTCCGAACCACTACAAACGCCCATGACAACGCCGGGATTTGAACCTGATACCTGTGGTACCGAGTGCCAGAGCGCTAGCCACTCGGCCGTCAGGCCCACTTCTCTCACAGTTAGCCGCCAAAACCCCCTCAAAATTCCTACTACCATTGCATATGTTAAACTACAAAACCATTAAATACATCTAAAACCACTATTAAATTGATTCAAAATATTTTTGATCAACAGATGAGCATTACAACTATTGGTCAAAATAAAAATAATCTGTCTAACATTGTAAGTTATGATACAAGATATGATATAAAATTAATATGAATTGATTTATATCCTATTTAATACATTTTATATTCATTTAATACAATGAAATAAACAAACTTCTACGTTTCTGCGAAAAGAATAAGACCCTTCTTTTACAAATGTCTCGAAACAAGCATACTTTGTAATCTCTTTAACCATTTCTTCAGTGTAACTCGAGTAAATAAAGAGGCGAGTCCCATATAAATCCATGGGAGAATGGCATAGATGTTTCATGAAGAATTCGTCCGTCACGTGATGAGCATGTTGAATTCAAATCCTATGCATTCTCTACATTATTACTTCTTTATGAATTGGAGATTATAGTATTGGAGAGTACTATTGCATGGCTACTATTTCTAATGTCATGGGGTTTTATTTTCAGTAGTCAAATTCATTTGGTATAAACCATTAGAAGACTTATATTAAACACCATTTAATAAAATTAATTGTGCGTTAATAAAGTTATTTCGATGCTGTAAAAGATTGGCATGTCTGTTTTTAAATAACGTTTAATCTTTATAATGGTTTTAAAGACATAAAATTAAAGTTACGAATCCTTTAATCTTTCAATTTCAAAATATAACAGAGTCTGTAATGCGATTCCCTATAAACAGAGTTTCTCTAAACTTCAAGAAAAAAAATACTTTTTCTATTTATACTTCAAGTGCTTAAATTTTTTAATATGTAATGAATGATGTTTTTGTTGGAGTTTTCCACTTTTAACAATCGCCTTGCAATTTCGGTTTGGGTTAATCAGTTGCAACTTCTGAAGGATGCAGCTAATTTTGACATCTGATAGATAATCCTAGTTAATGAGTGTATCATCAATAAGTTTTGGAATATATAAAACTTGTTAAATGTGCCACGAAGTAAAAAATTGCGAGTTATTCCTTCATGTTATGATAAAGAATATTAATGAAATAAAAAGATTCAAGCGTTGAAAAATACAAGTTACAAGCATTTCCTCGCTGAACAGATGTTATGCGCCCCCTTTTTTCCACTATTCACGGCTCTAAGATATGCAGTAAAGGTGCTTTTCTTTTTTTCTTTTTTCCTTTTAGTACTCTTTGATTCGGAATTTTTAAGAGAGAATGGAATCAGGGAGATGGCTACAAACTTAAGGTAATCGAATTTGCATATATATAATTCGAGAATCAAAACTTGTTAGAATATTGAAAGTTATAAGGACTTTAAAATAAAAATTAAGTTTTCTCCTTAAAATACTATATAACATATTTTGCAGTTTAATTATAAATAAACTATACGAAAATACTATTTTTTCCATAATTTCTGCTGATATACTTAACATACGTAAATGGTAGTTTCTTACTTGTCTTGGTGCTTTGAGATGTATGCTCGCTGACGCTACTTTATCTCAACTAATACAAATGTTTTTCTTCTCTTTTTTTAATAATCTAACCATAAATCCTTTGGATTATTTATTTCTTTTTGTAATACTAAAATAATATATATTGAACCTCGTGAAATCGCAAAGTTGTTAAATGTTTGTTTTCATTTGCTGGTTACTGTGATCTAAAATAATGCATCGATATGTATGTAGCAAAATGTGTGATCGGGAGTGGTATATATGTAGCAAATTCAGCATTATCCAAAGTACAGTAAGGAAGACGCATAAAGCTGCTTTTACATTTAAATAAATTAAAGCGGTCGACATGGCCTTCAGTAGACTTAAAGTATTTTACATGCTCAAGCCAAGCAGCATTAATTGTTTACTGTCGTTGCATGATTCAACGAATATTCAATTTTTGAATAAATTTAGAGTCTATATTGCAAAATAAATTTTCATTAAATTCTAAAGTGTGTTCCACAAAGGGTCAGTTTCCACATGTGTTTTGGGTTTCAAACTTACCGTGCTGATCTGTCTTGAATGCCAGAAACTTATCCGGCGACCGCTAGAGGGCGGTAATACATTCACACGTTGATATTTAAATGGACAAGTGGGTATCGAAATTTCCATCGTGGATTCTATTTACAGATGAAGTTACTTTTTTTTAATTTCGAACCTGCACAACATGCATGTGCAAATCCATAATAAACCAAAGAATACACGTGATTATACAAGCCCAGTACAACCGTGAGAGATGATATTATTAAAGACTTTTTTTTATATGTATCAACTATCTGAACACGCCAGCGAGATTACTTACATTAATTATAATTATTCTTAATTATTTTAGAATAATTATTAATATTATAATATATTATAATATTTTATTAGAATTATTAATTATTTATTATTAATTATTTTAGAAGAAATTTTGCTGACTTTGATGGATGACGTTCCATTAGTGTCATGCCCACATAACTGATTTCAGATGATAAGACTAATCACAAGTTCAGACGATCACATGACCTTTCATATGGGACCTATCATCATCGCTGGATTGTTACAGATAAACCACTCGCATGGTCATCATGATCTCACGACCTCGCCACCTTATATTTCTTGATGTTGGTATGTATGACATGTAATCCTTGACACATTTGTCCAATTAGAATTTGTACGAGCATGCATCGAGGTTGGAGAGCACACATATTGGTGAATCTTCTATGAATTCCATTCTTTTTCTTTTCTTATACGTTTTAAAGGGGCCTGATGGCCAAGTGACTAGCTTTCTGGTACTCGGTACCACAGGTTGCGGGTTCGAGTCCCGGTGGCGTCATATGTGTTTGTAGTGGTTCGGAATCCACTTTAAACCATAGGACCCGGTCTATTATGATTGTAAGAGAGTACGGAATAGGGCTGACAACCCTTTGAAGTAAAAAAAAAAAAAACATCTGTTTTGACACCTGCCAGTAGGCAGACGGCCTTAGCTTACCATGGGGCTGTTACGCCAATGATGATGGTGATGATGTTATGTCTTAAAATTTCTTTGTGTTAAAAAAAGTTAAAAGTTAAAAAAAGTGTTATTAAATTTACTTTATTAATTTTTGTGTGCCGGTGATGTTGTTGTAGCATCGCACAGTTTGATTTTCAAACACAGCTTTCTGTATAAAAAATTTTCATCATGGACAAGTAAAGTTTGTGAGAGACGTTTTTGAACATCCTGTAGACTATTAGGTTTCGCCATTAAATTATATGCAATGTCATCTAAATCGCAATTTTCCATTTACAATTCTGTGAGGTCTTTTTTATTCTTTTAAATATGATTTTGCCTATGGTTTTAGCATATTTTTTGCACATATTCATTTCGTGATAGAAAGGTCCGCGTAGTAAGAATTGGTGATTCTATTAAATCAAATTACAGAAACCCGACTGAAATGACGAAATCGAATTTCTGCATTTCTTTTAGTCCCGTGTATATTACGTAATGGAATTTTAGAACTTTAATAATTTAAATACTATTACAATGGATTTTAAATAATGTGTTCAGAAACATTAACTTATTTTCCAATTCAAATATCTTGTTCTGATGTCGAATATGAATTGCGCGTAAAAACTAAAAATACTTTATCCTAATTACTAAACGATGCTTTTCTTTAAACCAAAAAGAATATTGAAATCCTACATATTACAAACATCGTAAAAAAACAATATTTATTCAGTCTTTTCCTGATAGTGGATAGTTCAGAAATCTAAAGGAAATTGGACCGCTTTTATCAATCTTTACGAAATCAAAAATAGCTTATAAGTAGATGTACTACATTATATTTTAGTTATTCTCATTGGTACTTTTGATGCGAATTTATATTAGAAATCCATCTCTGATTAATTTAAATCATCTATGGATAAACCAGTATTATAATCCTTTTTTTTTAAATAAATAACTTTAAAAATAATATAAGAGATTTATTTCTTGCATTGCAAGCATAAATTTTGCTTATGTACTTTATAATATTAATTCATTTCAAACTTAAGTTTAGTACCAAGATTCTCATAAAAATACATGGATCAATACAAATTTAGGGCCATATTCTCAGCAACATGATTTTAATTTTGATATAAGAATTCGGACTACTTTTTTCCTAAAGCAAATGCTGGGTCCAGTACTTAAGTCCAGTACATTCATATCGTGAAAAAAAAAGAAAGAAAAAACTGGCGTTAGCTGGAGAATTCTTTCATGAATATAATGTCAGCAGCAAGAGAAATAGCAGCGGAATTTCAAATCGATGGACCAATAACCCTCGGAGCCCTTCGCCAGCAAACGGCTTATTCGGGGCAATATCTTTTCTGCTATACATTTCCTGCCGTCATACTGCAGCGCCATAGCTCGGGGAAAATGCTTTTTGCCCGGAAGCTGTTAGCTGTAACCGTAACTTTCGCTGAACAGATGTTATGCGCCCCCTTTTTTCCACTATTCACGGCTGTAAGATATGCAGTAAAGGTGCTTTTCTTTTTTTTTTTTTTTTTCCTATAGTACTCTTTGATTCGGAGTTTTTAGGAGAGAATGAAATCTGCAAGATGGCTACAAACTTAAAGTAATCGAATTTGCATATCTATATAATTCGAGAATCAAAACTTGTTAGAATATTGAAAGTTATAAGGACTTTAAAATAAAAATTAAGTTTTCTCCTTAAAATACTATATAATATATTTTGCAGTTTAATTATAAATAAACTATATGAAAATACTATTTTTTCAATAATTTCTGCTGATATACTTATCATACGTAAATGGTAGTTTCTTACTTGTCTTGGTGCTTTGAGATGTATGCTCACTGACGCTACTTTATCTCAACTTATACAAATGTTTTTCTTCTCTTTTTTTAATAATCTAACCATAAATCCTTTGGATTATTTATTTCTTTTTGTAATACTGAAATAATATATATTGAACCTCGTAAAAATTACAAAGTTGTTAAATGTTTCTTTTCATTTGCTGGTTACTGTGATCTAAAATAATGCAGCGATATGTATGTAGCAAAATGTGTGATCGGGAGTGGTATATATGTAGCAAATTCAGCATTATCCAAAGTACACTAAGGAAGACGCATAAAGCTGCTTTTACATTTAAATAAATTAAAGCGGTCGACATGGCCTTCAGTAGACTTGTCACTGGCCATGACTGCTTACACCCTGTCACGGGCCACCTGCATAGAATAGAACTGGTTACTACTGGTATCTGCCCTCTTTGCGACTATGGCAGAGATCCATGACTGGAGAACACCTCAGAATATGCCCTACTGTTCTTAACTGTATCTTTTTTGTACGGCGGCCAATTGGCTGGCTCTCTGTCTATTGGTAACATAGGCTTCAGATTCGAATCCTGGCGGTGGCACGAATGTTTGTTAGTGGTTCGTAATTCACTTTAAACTGTAGGTCCAGCTCTAATTAGCCCAAAGTGTGAACAAAATGACTGTAGAGCGACAAGCCAAACCTTTTTCGTATTACTTTCTATGTCTTTAGTGATTGTTTTTATCTTTCTTTACTGTATTGGGTTGCTTGTTGACTATTGACCGAGAGATTGGAGACGAGCATAGGATTAAAAAAAAATCAAATACAGTGCGAACGCCCATCAGTTTCAGCACATTGAAGTTTAAATTTAAAAAACAACCCGAATTATCTGATGTCTGACAGGTGGCTCTTTTGTAAAGTGAGCAACTAGCTGGCAGGAGGGCTGAGGTTTAAATCCGTGATGGTATTCGATGCAGTCACTGCTTTTATAAGATAGATATATATAATCTTTACATTCGTTTTATACAGGTTATTCGGTCAATGTCTCATAAATTTTGCTGCGTGAAAATAATCACTCGTAATATGTGAAACTTCTCCAAGGTTCTTGGACAATTTTTTTTGACATGAGTTTCTTTTTTTTTTTAAGCATTCTGCAGTTATTTGCAGTTTAAGTTCATCTACTTTTCCAATTTTTAAAGAAATATTTCCCATATTGTATGAATTATATTTTTTAGAATTAATAACTAAAAAAAAATTTCATTAAAATATGTATTTTAATCTAATTGATTTTCGGTAAAAAATCGTACAAAACTAGTGTAAATGAAATAATAATAAAAGTGTTTCAAATGTTGCAATCATTGGTAGCAAATATTTATCCTTTAATTAAATATTACATGTTACCGCTACGTTGTATTGCTCAAATTACTTTAATTCTTATGGATATTTATGCACTATTAATAATACTCAATTTTTTATTTGAAACAAAGTACTATGAATGATATTAAATGACTCATTTTAAGAATTAGCAGTGTTCTTTAACCTGAGATCATTTTCTACTAAATGACGATACACAGCAACGGCAGGGTATGTAAGCTGCACCTCAGGTAAGCCTAATATATTGCAACTGTGGAAAGTGTTTTTCGTGCCGTGTATCTATCTCCGTCATAGATACAAGATCTTTCCTCTTCACCATTACGATATCAAAGAGCTAACTCCAAGGTTATTTCTATCCATATTTGTAGACTAAATATTATATCTTCAATAGAGAATTTTTATATACTGTCTGCCACGCCTCCTTCGAGTTTAAATGTTTTCCTTTGTTTCACATGCATGTATTTAGACGAGATCTTGAAATTAGCAGACTAAACGCGAGGAGATCATCATCAAAAAAAGTAACGCAATTATAATCAAAGGAAGCAATTTCTGATATTTTTTGACAAGAAATAAAAAGCTAACCATTTTTACTCAAATATTATAAGCTTTTGTTTCCGTTTTCTTGTCCAATTTCAAAGTTTCTGATTGGTTTATTTTTTTAAATGTCTTTAAAAATATCACTTGAAAGGTTTATTTAAATTTCTTTCTAGTGATATTTTTAATGGTTTATTTAAATTTCTTTCTACTGATAATTTAATTGGTTTATTTAAATTTACTTGGTTTCTAATAAGTAAGGTATTTGTTTCTATTTTTATTATTATTATTGTTATTATTAGTAGTATAGTGTCGTGTTGCTATTTAGTAATTTAATTATTTATTATAATACCTATCATCTCTAATCTAAAGCAAAACAAATTACACTATTATTGAATTAATTGCGTTGTGTTCTTGGATATTAACCCAGGAAATTAAAATTTTACCTAAACGACAATCAGCAAGGTGCGTGTAATGTCTGCAGGAATTAATAATCAGGAAAATTACAAACATAAACATTAGATTTATTATAATAAAATTAAATATAAACTAATGAATTAATCTTGATTAAATGCAAACAGGGGCCCCACCAATATCATACAATTACAAATACACTTAACATACTGCATTAAATTAAACAGAAAATAAATCAAATCATGTAATTTTATCTAACGCATAACTCGCACAAGCAATTTAAATACAAAAAGGGACGTCGCTCTAAATTCTACCTAGTGAGTTCATACACAATTAAGAAGGAGGAATAATTCCACTTTAGAGTTAAGCAGTATCTGACTTGGAACGTTGATTACGTTCAAAATATAATGTTCAAAGGAAAAGATTAAATATTGTAAAAAAAATCAAACATTCAAACAGTACTCATCTCTTCTTGTTCTTCGTTGGAACGTTGAACCTCTCGCCCGCTAAAACCTCGACTGTAACGGCAAATCCCAAATGGCAAACTCGTCATAAATACAAAAACAGATTGTGCTTTTCCTTACAAAGCACAATTTCTGTCGCACTTTGCTGCTGTGATGTCTCAATCCCTGATCATCTTGGATTGTCTTGCAGCAGAATCCATCACCTGGTGCAGCAGCTAACCCTCCTTTTTCCGTTTTCAATTTCTATATCTCCATGGTCCAGTCTCTGTCCAAAAAAAAAAAAAAAAAAAGACCGCAACCTCTCTCCATCACCGCTTATAACCCGAACAATGACCGCGTCATAGCTAACGTCATTAAAGGCCTTGACTGGTCGAGATCCCGGTTCCATCCGGAGAGAACGGAGCCTGAGGCTCAATTCGTACTTCATGGGGGCAGCCATCTTCTACCCTGACCACCGGAAGTCAAACAACAACCCCAACCAAGAACTGAGTTTGAATGAAAATGGCACAATTTAAGACAGTTCTCTTTCTCCTCTTTCCTCCTTTCCCTTTTTTTTTATTACTATTATTAATCAAGATTTGAAAATGTTTCACACATAATTTAACATAATGCAACTTTATGAATATCAAAATCCAATGACAAAAAAAAAAAGACATAATTTGCAACCAAATTTAAACACATAATACACAAATTTAAAACTTTCCCATCAATTTCCTAATTACGTCTCATTCACTGAGTGGGTGGATGGCAGCGCCACAACATATAGTGCATAACTTTTTATATAGAACCTATTTCGCTAAGAATAATAAAATAACATTATAGAAACTAAACCAACTCACTATTTATAAAATATACCAAACTACTTCTTGAGTTAACAAGAAAGTAATTCAATTTTGGATACACAACACCAAACTAGGTTTTCGAACAGAAAACTTATCAGTTAAGAACAGGTGTAGAATTGGTCTTCATCAAAAAAAAAAAGTAAAATAAAGATTCGAAACAGCAACAACAATTGGAACTCTTTCCTCAAATCCCTTCTGGCCACAAAAACAATCATCGCCGGAAAGAGCAAAAGCTTGTACTAGTTTTATAGAGCCAACACTTCAATTCAGTTCTTTAAGGAAAAGAGTTACAAAAGCAGCCAAGAAAAGGAAAGATAACTAAATCTCCAATTCCAATTAAAAGTAACAACCGCAAACACTAACTCCTTTTATCTCTTGTTTTCCCCTTATTCGCACTGTTGCCACCTGCGCGAGAGAAACTTGGGTCTATCTGTCGCAACTTCATTCGATGAAAAGGGGAAGGGAAAGGCAAGCAAACAAGATGTTTTCCAAACTGACTTTCTGCGTGGTTTGGCAACACATCGACACGAATTTTTCTGTCTCCATTGTTGATGTCCGTTTTTATTTATTGGGGAAATTTGAGCTGGCATGTGTTTGTCACCGGGTCTCCTTTCACATGCTATTTTTGTCGCATGTAGCGTTTGCATTTTTTTTTATCTGTCAGAATGTAGGAGTCTTGTCAAATACTGATGTGATGTTATTTTTTTCTTTCTATTTCTTTTCTTCCTTCTACCCAATGCAAAATTTAAAAAAAAACATTTTATTGATTTGTGGAAAGGAATGCGTTGAATAATATTTTGAAGTATAATAAAAAAGAAAATGTGAACATTCTTTATTATTTAATTCCAATAAATATGTCAAATAAACAACTCGCATTTAATCTTTATGATAGCATGAAATTAGTAAGTTATAAAAATCACAAGTTTTTTGACGGAAAGCATTGTTAACAATGATCAGGTTTTAATTTACTGTCAAAACTAATTTTAAACTTAGCCATCAAGGGGCTTTTGAGACATTTGCACTTTAATGCATCTAAATTTTAAAGTGCCTTTACTTTCAATTATCATACTTATTCAATAGATAGTATCATAGATTACACTATGCCCTATAGTGAATTACTAGTTTATATAAAGCAGTACTTCACCGATAACTCTTACTAATTTAAGTATAAGCAACAATTAGATAATTTTATTTCAAAGAGAAAATGAGATTTTTCAAGAAAAGAAAAATCGTTTGGAATTTTATAATTTTTTTCAACTTTTTAAGATTGCTGTTATGCGTTTGGTCCTTACATTTAATTTTATATGTAACTTATATCGGCCACACAGTTATAAACTTTGTCTTGAATAAGTAAGATATAAATATATATTTACTATATATAACATTCAAAAATGTTTTGTAAATAATAATAGAATAATAACAGGATAAAAAGTAAATTTTGCTATTTATAAAATATACCAAACTACTTTTTAAATTAACAAGAAAGTAATTCAATTTTGGATAGTCAATGCCAAACTAGGTCTTCTTACAGAAAACTTATCAGTTAGGAACAGGTGTTGAATTGTTCTTTGTCAAAAAAAAAAAAAAAATGGGCACAACAATTGGAACTATTTCCTCAAATCCCTTCTGGCCACAAAAACAAGCTTCGACCGAAAGAGCAAAAGCTTGTACTAGTTTTCGAGAGTCAACACTTTAATTCAGTCCTTCAAGGAAAAGAGTCACAAAAGCAGAAGAAAAGAAAAGATAACTAAATCTCCAATTCCAATTAAAAGTAACAACCGCAAACACTAACTCCTTTTATCTCTTGTTTTCCCCTTCTTCGCACTGTTGCCACCTGCGCGAGAGAAACTTGGGTTTATCTGTCGCAACTTCATTCGATGAAAAGGGGAAGGGAAAGGCAAGCAAACAAGATGTTTTCCAAACTGACTTTCTGCGTGGTTTGGCAACACATCAACGCGAATTTTTCTGTCTCCATTGTTGATGTCCGTTTTTATTTATTGGGGAAATTTAAGCTGACATGTGTTCGTCACCGGGTCTCCTTTCACTATTTTTGTCGGATGTAGTGTTTGCATTTTTTCTTATCTGTCAGAATGCTGCAGTCTTGTCCAATAGGGATGTGATGTAATTTTTCTTGTTCTTCTTATTACTTTCTTTTTCAGTCATGTCAATATTTTTTAAAAAACGTTTTATTGATTTAAGGAAGAGTATACGTTGAATAACATTTTGAAGTATAATTCTAAAAAAAAATTGAATCATTCTTCATCACTTAATTCCAGTAAATATATCAAATGAACAACTTTCTTTTAATCTTTATGACAGCATCAAATTAATAAGCTATAAAAATCACAAATTTTGTAAAGGAAAGCATTGAAAACAATGATTAGGTTTTAATTTACTGTGAAAACTAACATTTAAACTTGGTTATCAAGCGGCATTTGAGACATTTGCACTTGAATACATATACATTTTCAAGTACCATCATTTTCAATTATAATGCTTATTATTTAAATTTTATGGGTGACGTATATCAGCCATACCAATTATTTACTAATTTTTAATATATAAGGTAAGTTGTTTCTATTATTATTATTATTATTATAGTGCATAACTTTCGACCTAGAATCTGTTTTGCTAATAATAATAATAAAATAATAACTTGACAGAAACTAAACCAACTCATTATTTATAAAATGTACCAAACTACTTTTTGAGTTAACAAGAAAGTAATTCAATTTTGGATTCACAATGCCAAACTAGTTTTCATACAGAAAACTTATCAGTTAGGAACAGGTGTTAAAGTGTTCTTCATTAGAAAAAAAAATAAGAAAATAAAGAATCGAAGCTGCCCAACAATTGGAACACTTTCCTGAAATCCCTTCTGGCCACAAAAACAATCATCGCCTGAAAGAGCAAAAGCTTGTACTAGTTTTCTAGCGCCAACACTTTAATTCAGTTCTTTAAGGGAAAAGAGTCGCAAAAGCAACCAAGAAAAGAAAAGATAAGTAAATCTCCAATTCCAATTAAAAGTAACAACCACAAATACTATTGCCGTCTGTTGCCCTCTACACGAGAGAAACTTCGGTTTATCTGTGGCAACTTCATTCGATGAAGAGGGGAAGGAAAGGCAAACAAACAAGATGTTTTCCAAACTGACTTTCTGCGTGGTTTGGCAACACATCAACGCGAATTTTTCTGTCTCCATTGTTGATGTCCGTTTTTATTTATTGGAGAAATTTGAGCTGTCATGTGTTTGTCACCGGGTCGTCTTTCACGCCCTTTTTTTGTTGCATGTAGTGTTTGCATTTTTTTTCGGATCTGTCAAAATGCTGCAGTCTTGTCCCATAGTGATGAGATGTAATTTTTTTTTAATCTTATTTTTTTTCCTTATTTCCCATACAAATGTTTAAAAAAATGCTTTAATGTTTTGAGGAAAGGAATGGTTTGAAAATATTTTGAAGCATAATTCTAAAAATAAATAAAGAAAAAAAAAAAAGAGAATGCGAACTTTCTTTATCATTTAATTCAATTCCAGCAAATATGTCAATTGGAGGCTTGATGGCTGAGTAACTGACGCTGTGGCTCTCAGTGCCACAGGTTTCGGCTTCGAGTCCCGGCGGTACCATGAATATTTGTAGTGTAATTTATTACGCACACGCACGCGCACACACACACACAACGTCGCGCGTAGGGCTGACAACCATACCCTGTAAAAAGCAACCATCTCATGTTCAGCAATCCAGTAGGCAGATGGCCTTGGCCCACCATGGGGCTGTTGCGTCAATGATAATGATTATAAAATATATCAAATAAACAACTTACGTTTAATCTTTATAATGGTATCAAATAAGCAAGCTAAAAAAAATGGCAAGTTTTGTAAAGGAAAGCGTTGTTAACAATGATTTGGTTTTAATTTACTGTCAAAACCAACTTCTAAACTTAGCTATGAAGAGGCTTTTGAGACATGTGCACTTGAATGCATCTAAATTTTCAAGTACCTTTAATTTCAATTATCATGCTTATTATGTCGATCCTATCTTAGATTACATTATGCTCTATAGTGTATTACGAGTTTATATAAAGCAGTACTTCACCAAGAACTCTTACTAATTTAATTATAATCAACCATTAGATAATTTCATTCAATATTTCTATCTAATAATATGCTATATGAAATATTTCCATCGTTACTTATCATTATTCAAGTTATATAATTTATGCAAATAATTATATGAATTTGCAACTACAACAGACTATTATATAATATAATATAATATATATTATAATCATTTGTAGTTAAATGTATAATAAATTATTATGACTTGAATAGTGATAAGTAACGATGGAAATATTTATCTCTCTCTATATATTTAATAAATTTTATTTCAAAAACCATTCTATTCATTTTCGAAATACAGTGTTCGTACTATCCATCTATCCTTTATTAATATTGCATATATAATAAATGATAGATGATTTAATATCACTTGTTAATATAATCTGTAAAAAATTCAGCTGTGTAGTCGAATAATATTTTGTAACAATTGCAAATATATTATTTTAAATGGTTTTTAGGATTAAGTGTTAAATTTAATTCGTGGCGGATTTCTAGCAGATTGTATAACTAGTAAGATTACAAGAGGAATGACTGATATCTGCATCAAGTCAAACAACTGTTAAGGCTTTGATGTTTAATATTTAATTCGTTAAGTTGTAAAGAACGTGTTCAAAGTTGAACTCTATATCAAATGTTGTATGTAAACAAGTAATATGAAAAAAAAATTAAGTCAATTCCTACTTTTTTTTCACTCTATTGCAGAAAAGTCCTTTACAAATAAAATTGAAATTATTCTTTTACATCTGTTGCAATCCATTGTTAGATGCATGCAACTTAAATCTTAAAAAAAAAATTAAATTAATTAATTAAATTTAATTACTGAATTAATGTTTGAAAAAACTGTATTAACATCCAGTGTCCTCCACTACAAGTTCAAAAAAAATGTATTTGAACTTGTGGATGAATGAAAAGTGTTTAATGAACTATTGAAAATTTGAACAAGATATATATAGGGAGAGTGTCAGCTAATAGAAGGAATTGAAAAAGAACATAACAAAAAGTAACATTACTCTGCTCTTATGCGGAGAGTTCCGTTTTAACTTGAAGGTAAGTTAAAACGGAACTCTCTGCATAAGAGCAGAACATAGAATCCGTGCAGATGTTTAAGAGGAGTATATACCAGTTGAAACAACTTAATGGAAGTCACTTAAACGATACAAAGATGATGATTTTGAAACTGATGGCCATGAGCTCATTGGTCAGCAGTAAAAATATCACGAGCTATTAAAATCTGTTGAAACTAATGCTGGTGATTAATGGCATTATTTAAATTTGGTGTAACTAATGCTGGTATTTAGTGGCATTATTTAAATTTGGTGAAACTAGTGCTGTGATGCATTATTTAAATTTGGTGAAACTAGTGCTGTGATGCATTATTTAAATTTGGGGAAACTAATACTGGGAATTAATTGCTATAATGGATGCATTCGAGACGGACGTTTTAAGAAAATAGGATAGGATACAGAAAAAAAAAATATTGACAGTCCTTTTTCAACAGAGCAATGTTCGCCCACATGTTACGAAGCAAGTCTTAAAACTATTTGGGTATTCTTCGATGGAAATACCAACCCTACCCGCCTTATTTTCCAGATATTGCTCTTTCCAATGACCACTTGTTCCGATCGATAACACATGACCTGCTTTGAGCATCACTTTAATTTTTTGAAAAACTAAAATTGCCGTGATTCGTAGATGTCCTCAAAAAAAAAAAGTTATTTATCAAAAAGCCATTTTTTAACAAAAAATTTGTTTTTTTTGTCTAGAAAAATGTACATAGCGCTGAATAATATTTTGATGGATGTATTAATTAATTGTAATAAAGAAAAAAAAACGTGTTAATTAAATTGAAGAGAGTAAGGAATTTTATGTAATAAAAAAACCACAATTAACCTTAATAAAACCGTTAAGAATTTAACAAAATGATTTGTAGATGACTCGATATTTTTAAATTGACAAAAAATGCTTATTTCTTTAACGCAGGCAAATTAGACTCAGTTTGTTATAATGTTTGTAATTATAAAAATGACATTAATAAATATATTTCAAAATAATATAAGATTTGATGAAGCTTGAAGATTCGTTTGTGTTAAATTCTTCATACTAAAAACCTATGTCATTTATCTAATTATTTTTATTAATAGATAATTTATTTATTGGTATTTAAGTTAAAAAATAGTCTTGTAAAATATTTTTTATTTTTCTGCTTATTTTATTTTAATTAAATACATAATTGCTTTTTTTTTAATTTTCATATTCATAACTAGTAATATTTTAATGATAATTAATACTAATTTTAGGTTACTAATTAAAATTTTTTTTTGCGTTCCTAGAAGGTAAAATTAAAAATGCAACGAGTTTTATGTGAAGGTTGGGAAAAACTCCTAAATTTAATAATGAATGTAAGTCTTCTTGTTTTAGATCAATAAGCTTTGTGCCTTATTTATGTACGATGATTTGGATTAATGTTGAAGGATTTATAATAGATGGCGTAACTTATGCTATTTTTCTGCTTGTTTTATTTTAATTAAATACATAATTACGGTCTTTTTAATTTTCATATTAATAAATAGCAATATTTTAATGATATTCAATATCCTGAAGCAAAGAAAAAAAAAAAAAATGTCATCATCTTTTTTAATGAAGGAAATAAAAAGGATTTACAATTAAGTAAAGAACTGCACTTTATGAAGTTTCGTTACAGGATAAAGAACTCTAATAAGAGGTACGTAGCGCATGCAGAAAAAGAAATGGAATTTTAACGACGTTTTGGGTTATTAGAAATTCCCGGCTAATTTGCATTCAGATTCCTCCTCTAATGAAGGTTCAGCGTCACAATAGATCTTGCATTTTAAATTGGCCTTTCTATTGTTCTCTGGGCGTAATTCATGCATAGGTATAATAAGGGAGCATTGCTGTGTTAAATTTGTTTCGTTTGTGCATGTAGAATTAAAAAAAAAAAACTTCTAAGATGAAATTTTCAGTGAAAAAATAACTGAAACTAATTATAAAGCTTTTTTATGTTTCTCGGAGTAAAAATTAAGAATGTGACGAGTTTTATGCGAAGGTATTAAAAAAAGTACTAAGTTTAGTAATGAATGCAAGTTTTCTTTTTGTTGTAAATTAATAAGCTTTGTGTCATATTTATGTATTACTACTACCACCACGGCACACCATATCACTGTAGTATCACTCACATTGTGTACTACTACTATCACCACACCACATATTCTCGGCAACATAATTTTAATTTTGATATAAGAATTCGGACTACTTTATTCCTAAAGCAAATACTGCGAACAGACGGCAGACTTAAGTCCAGTACATTTATATCGTGAAAAAAAAAAAGTAAAAAGGGCGTTAGCTGCAGAATTCTTTCATGAATATAATGTCAGCAGCAAGAAAAATAGAAGAGCGGAATTTCAAATCGATGGACCAATAACCCTCGGAGCCCTTCGCCAGCAAACGGCTTATTCGGGGCAATATCTTTTCTGCTATACATTTCCTGCCGTCATACTGCAACGCATAGCTCGGGGAAAATGCTTTTTGCCCGGAAGCTGTTAGCTGTAACCGTAACTTTCGCTGAACAGATGTTATGCGCCCCCCTTTTTTCCACTATTCACGGCTCTAAGATATGCAGTAAAGGTGCTTTTTTTTTTTTTTTTTTCCTTTCAGTACTCTTCGATTCGGAATTTTTAAGAGAGAATGAAATCAGGAAGATGACTACAAACTTAAGGTAATCGAATTTGCATATATATATATATATATATATATAATTTGAGAATCAAAACTTTCTAGAATATTAAAAGTTATAAGACTTTAAAATAAAAATTAAGTTTTCTTCTTGAAATACTATATATTTCGCTATTTAATTATAAATAAACTATATAAGAACTTTTTAACTATATTTAGAACTATATAAGAACTATAGCAAACTTTTCGCTAAATAGCAAAAATACTATTTTCCAATTTTTTCTGCTGATATACCTGTTATATATAAATGATAGTTCATTTGGATAATATATTCCTTCTTATTATACCATAAGAATATATATATATATATATATATATATATATATATATATATATATATATATATATGCAGATATATCTACCATATATACAGTGAGTAAAAAAAGTATTGGCAATTGCCTTAATTTATTCATATTGACAAATAAATAAAATGTTATGCAATTTCAGCTGTCGTAATTAAATACAAGACATCTTAGATATATAAAAATAGTAAAAATTTTATTTTAATTTGCATTTTCTACGATTTTTTCTTTCAAAAACGAAAATTTACATGTCAAAAAAGTATTGGCAAAGTTTTAACTGCTATGCAAATTTTGTTACATTGAAGTCACGTGTTTCGACTGATAAGAAACTACTCTACCGGTGTAAAGTCTGCAAAACTACTCCGAAAGTGTCTATGCATTATTTTGCGATTACTGCAGTAAAATGACTTTGAAATAGAAGGAGTTGGACGTTAGTGTTAAAAACACGATTATTAGGCTCAGAAATGAAGGTTTAACTTATCGTGCTATAGGAGTGCAGTTCAATATAAGTTTATTTACTGTCAGAAGTGTTGTAAAAAAGTTCAAGGAAACAGGATCAACGGAAAATAAGACTAGAAGGGACGACCTCGAATATTTTCTACAAGAGAAAGAACGTGTCATTATTAACAAGGTTAAGAAAAACCCTAAAATAAGTGCACCCCAGATAGCTAAAGATGTTGCTTTCACTTCACAAAAGACTTTCAGCGTACAGACTGTACGGAATGTTTTACACGAGAGAAGTTATTATGGAAGGGTAGCTAGAAAGAAACCATTCATCTCGGAAATAAATAAGAGAAAGACGTTAAATTTCGCAAAATCCCACGTTGATTTATCTGAAGAGTTTTGGAACGCAGTTATTTTTTCCGACGAATCAAATTTTAACATTTTCGGCAGTGATGGACGACGATATGCGTGGAGGAGGTCAAATACTGAATTGGAAAAGCAACATTTAACTGCTACTGTAAAACATGGTGGAGGCAACGTCTTAGTTTGGGGCTGTATGGCAGCTAATGGAATTGGCAACCTGCATTTTATTGATAGTATTATGAGAGCACGTACATACATTGACATTTTGCGCCATAACTTAAAAATCAATGCCCAAAAGCTTGGCTTGGGAACATCATTCGTTTGTCAAGACAATGACCCCAAGCATACAGCCCCAAATGGCCGTGGATGGCTACCCCCCACCCGTGGATGGCTACTCTACAATGCTCCTTGCCAATTAAAAATTCCACCTCAATCGCCTGACATCAATTCAATTAAAAATTTATGGCACCTGCTGGATCTAGAAATCAAGAAACATAAAATTTCAAGTAAAGACGACCTCAAACGTTTACTCTTGCAAGAGTGGCAAAAAATTCCTAACAGTACAACAAAGTCCTTAGTTTCCTCTATGAGAAATAGATTAGAAGCTGTTATAGATGCAGAAGGTCTGCATACAAAATACTAAACATATACTGATTTTGTTTTCGCTCATAATTTTGTCAATTTCATAATTTTGCCAATACTTTTTTTTATCGTGTAAATTTTGGATTTTCTTGTAGATTTTGACTAAAAAAATATTAAAATGAAAATTTCGTTATATTTGTTTGTCTTTTCTCCTTCTGTAATCGCTATGTTAAAATAAAATTTGTAAACATACTTTGTTAGCAAATATGATCATTTATAGGCAATTGCCAATACTTTTTTTATCCACTGTAAATGGTAGTTTCTTTGCCTTCTTTCTTTTAGCATACTATAAGAATATATATATATATATATTGCTCGTTGAAGATCTTGAATATACAAAGCTACTAAATGTTTAGTACTTATAGGCCACTTTGACCTAAAATAATGCAGCGACGTATCTGTAGCAAACGTGTGATCGGGAGGGGTATATAAGTAACAAATTCAGCATTATTCAAAGTACACCAATTAATTAACTAAAAGCCTTTCACACCTAAATAAATGGCGAAAGTTCATCAGTTTCAAAATGTTGAACTCGTGGCACTATTGTAATGTGAGCAGCTAGAGGGTAGAAGGGCCGAAATTCGAATCCGCTGACGGCATTCGTGGCAGTCACGACTTTCAAAGGCAAGACACTCGATACAGATTAGAGACAGAAAGTAAAATGTCTTTCATCGAAATTCAGACTACCAAATTGGCGTTCCCTGGGTTTTCTCCTATACGACACACAAATACAGAGCAATTACCCCTGAATATAAAGTAGAGAATGCCTTTTATTTTCATCGGTCGTCGGTGTTCTGTTGTGACAAACATTATATATATATATATATATATTAAATTTGCCTAGTTTTTTTTTATTATTTACTTGTGAACAAGTACATCAATTTTTTTAATTTTTAAAGAAATATTTCCCAAGCTATGGAATTATATTATATTGTTTTAGAATTAATAATTAAAAAAATAAAACAAAATTTTACTTAAAGAATTTTAATCGAATTGATTTTCATTGAAATTCAGACTACCGTATTGCTCAATCACCGTATTGCTTCATTCGTATTGCTCAAATTACTTTCATTTTAATAGATATTTAATACTATTAACAATACTCTATTTTTTTTAGTTAAGCATAGTACAATTTTTGACATTAAATGACTCCTTTTAAGAATTGTCAGTGTTCTTTAAATTGAGGTTATTTTCGCCAAAATACCAGGTACACAGCAAATACATTATACTCAAGGTGTACCACAGATAAGCCTAATGCATTGCAAGTGTTGGAATATAGAGGGATTATTGGAGGGACCTTATTCAATTCCTTCTATTAGATCACACTCTCCCTATATATATCTTGTTCAATCGTTAATAAAATACTTTATATATATATATATTATTATAATGTTTTCATATATATTTTTTTGAACTTCTATTGGATGACACTTGATGTTAATACAGTTTTTTCGAATATTAATTAATTCATTAAATTTAATTAATAACTTTTAGTTTTTTTTTTAGATTTAAGTTGCATATATCTACCAATAGATGTCGCCAGATAAACTTTAAAAAAATGAGTGAAAATTATCTATAAAGGACTTTCTGCAATAGAGTGAAAAAAAAACGTAGGAATTGACTTTATTATTTTTTTTATATTACTTGTTTATTGATCTCTTAGTCATGCTCGTTCAAGATTAAATGTTTTCCGTAACTTCGTCTGCATATATTTAACCGAGATCATGATATTAGCAGATTAAAAGCGAGGAAATTAGCATAAAAAATTAACGCAGTTATAACCGAAAGGAGCAATTTCTGATAGATTTTTTTATTCCCTTCTAAAAAAAACTGAACAAAAATAATAATACTCAAAAATTATGCTTTTTTTTTTTTTTTTTTTTAAGCTTGTTTTTTCTTCCTTTTTTTTCGTTTATTTGTAAACTTTCAAAGTTTCTGAGTGGTTTATTTTTTTTTTTAATTTCTTTCCAGGCTATTCGCTTTGGTTTAAATTATTTCACTGCCATTTTTAAGTTTAATATTTATTTAAATTTTGTTTTTATGCTAATATTTCAATGTAAAATTGCTTAATAAAAGATCATTTGGTGAAAGTAAACACAATTTTATTTCAACGTTATTTTGAAATTTTTCTAGAAAAGAAAATTGTTTAGGATTTTATAATTTTTTTTTTTTTAAGATTGCAGTTATATGTTTGGTTCTTACATTAAATACAAAATTTTAGGGTTAACTTTTGTATCAGCAACACCAATTGTTTAATTTATTTTAAATAAGATATATTTTTTTAATTGTAGAAAACCTTCAATAAAGTAAACAATTATGCAATAATAACTTGATAGAAAATAAGTCACACTACGATATATAAAATACACCAAACCACTTTTTGAGTTAACAAGAAAGTAATTCAATTTTGGATACACAATACCAAACTAGGTTTTCGAACAGAAAACTTATCAGTTAGGAACAGTTGTAGAATTGGTCTTCATCAAAAGAAAAAAGTAAAATAAAGATTCGAAACAGCAACAAAAATTGGAACTCTTTCCTCAAATCCCTTCTGGCCACAAAAACAATCATCACCGGAAAGAGCAAAAGCTTGTACTAGTTTTCTAGAGCCAACACTTTAATTCAGTCCTTCAAGGAAAAGAGTCACAAAAGCAGCCAAGAAAAGAAAAGATAACTAAATCTCCAATTCCAATTAAAAGTAACAACCACAAACACTAACTCCTTTTATCTCTTGTTTTCTCCTCCCCACTGTTGCCACTTGCGCGAGAGAAAGTTCTGTTTATCTGTCGCAACTTCATTCGATGAAAAGAGGAAGGGAAAGCAAACAAACAAGATGTTTTCCAAACTGACTTTCTGCGTGGTTTGGCAACACATCGACGCTTCGTTTTTCTGTCTCCATTGTTGATGTCCGTTTTTATTTATTGGGGAAATTTGAGCTGGTATGTGTTTGTCACCGGGTATTTTTTGTCGCATGTAGTGTTTGCATTATTTCCTTATCTGTCAGAATGCTGCAGTCTTGTGCCCATAGTGATGTGCTATAATTTATTTTTCTTTTTCTTATTTTTTTCCCCTTCTTTCCCATGCAAATGTTTAAAAAAACAATTTTATTGATTTGATAAAAGGAATGTGTTGAAAAATATTTTGAAGTATAATTCTTAAAGAAAAAAAAGCAAATATTTTTTTTATCATTTAATTCCATTAAATATGTCGAATGGGGGCTTGATAGCCGAATGACTACCGCTCCGGCGCCACAGGCTTTGGCTTATAGTCACTGCAATGCCATGGATATTTGTAGTGGTTTGGAATCTACTTTAAACCGTAGGTCTCGATATATTAAGACTGTTTAACCGTTATTACTTTTTAATTTACTTTATTATATGTGTAATAGTAATAAATGATAGATGGATAGGTAATAGTATGAACACTGTACTTTGAAAATTAATAGAATTGCTTTTGAAATAAAATTTATTAAATATATACATATGTCGCGAGAAGGGCTAACATCTCTACCCCATCAAAGAAAAGATCTCCTGTCTTGAAATAGGCTGGTAGGCAGACGGCCTTGGCCCACCGTAGAGCTGTTACGCCAATGTTGATGATGAATTATGGCAAATTAAAACTTTATATTTAACCTTCAGTATGGCATCAATTAAGTAAACTATAAAAGCATTGTTAACAATGATTAGGTTTTAATTTACTGTCAAAACTAACTTCTAAACTTAGCTATCAAGTGGCTTTTGAGACGTTTGCACTTGAATATCTAAATTTTCAAGTGCCATTACTTTCAATTAAAATGCTTATTCCGTATATCCTATCCTAGATTACATTATGGCTTATAATGTATAATGAGTTCGTATAAAGCTGCACTTCACCGACAAATCTTACTAATTTAATTATAAGCAACCATTAGATAATTTCATTTCAGAGAGAAAATGAGATTTTTCAAGAAAATAAAAATTGTTTGGAATTTTATAGTTTTTTAAATTTTTCTAAGATTTGTGTTATGCGTTTGGTCCTTACATTAAATTTTAAATTTGATATGTTACTTGTATATCCGCCACACTGATTATTAACTTTGTTTTGAATAAGTAAGAAATATATGTTTTATTATACATAACATTCAATAAAGTTTTTGCGAATAATAATTGAATAATAACTTGATAGAAACTAAGGCAACTTACTATTTATAACCAAACTACTTTTTGAGTTAACAAGAAAGTAATTCAATTTTGGATACACAATGCAAACTAGGTTTTCCTTCAGAAAACTTATTAGTTAGGAACAAGTGTTCTTCATAAAAAAAAATAATAATAATAAAATAAAGAGTTAGAAACAGACCAACAATTGGAACTCCTTCCTCAAATCCCTTCTGGCCACAAAAACAATCATCGCCCCAAAGAGCAAAAGCTTGTACTAGTCTTCTAGAGCCGACACTTTAATTCAGTCCTTTAAGGAAAAGAGTCACAAAAGCAGCCAAGAAAAGAAAAGATAACTAAATCTCCAATTCCAATTAAAAGTAACAACCGCAAACACTAACTCCTTTTATCTCTTGTTTTCCCACTGTTGCCACCTGCGCGAGAGAAACTTCGGTTTATCTGTCGCAACTTCATTCGATGAAAAGGGGAAGGAAAAGGCAAACAAACAAGATGTTTTCCAAACTGACTTTCTGCGTGGTTTGGCAACACATCGACTGAATTCTTCTGTCTCCATTGTTGATGTCCGTTTTTATTTATTGGGGAAATTTGAGCTGGCATGTGTTTGTCACCGGGTCGTCTTTCACACACACTTTTTTGTCGCATGCAGTGTTTGAATTTTTTCTTATCTGCTAGAATTCTGCAGTCTTGTTCAATAGGTATGTGATGTGATTTTTCTTTTTATTTATCTTCTTATTACTTCCTTTTTCCCCCCATGTATATATTTAAAAGAAAAAGGTTTTATTGATTTGGGAAATGGAATGCGCTGAAAATATTTTGTAGTATAATTCTAAAAAGAAAAAAGAAGAAAAAAAATGTGAACATTCTTTATCATTTAATTCCAGGAAATATGTCAATTGTTGTCCTGATGGCAGAGTGACTACCACTCTGGCGCTCGGCGCCACAGGCTTTAGCTTCAAGTCCTTGGAGTGTCATGGATATTTGTAGTGGTATGGAACCTGCTTTAAACCGTAGGTCCCAGACTAATAGGGCAGTTTAAGCATTATTACTTTTTAATTTACTTCATTATATGTATAATAGTAATAAAGGATAGATGAATAGATAATAGTGCGAACACTGCACTTTGAAAATGAATAGAATTGCTTTTGAAATAAAATATATTAAATATATGCATATGTCGCGCGTATAACTGTCCACCCTACCCCGTAAAATGCCTAGAAATCTACCAGTAGGTAGACGGCCTTGACGCACCATAGGTCTGTTACGCCAATGATGATGATGAATTATGGCAAATTAAAACTTTATATTTACCCTTCAATATGGCATCAAATAAGTAAGCTATACAAATGACAATTTTGTAAAAGAAAGCATTGATAAAAATTATTAGATTTAATTTACTGTCAAAGCCAACTTCTAAACTTAGCTATCAAGAGGCTTTTGAGACATTTGCACTTGAATATCTAAATTTTCAAGAACCATTACTTCCTATTATCAAGCTTATTACGTAGATTCCATCTTAGATTACATTATGCCCTTTAGTGTATTACGAGATTATATAAAGCAGTACTTCACCGAGAACACTTATTAATTTAATTGTAAGCAACCGTTAGATAATTTTATTTCAAAGAGAAAATGAGATTTTTCAAGAAAATAAAAATTGTTTGGAATTTTATAATTTTTAAAAATTTTTTAAGCTAGCTGTTATGCGTATGGTCCTTAGATTAAATTATAAATTTTATATGTAACTTGTATATAGGCCACACAAATTATTAACTTTGACTTGAATAAGTAAATGTTATGTGTGTGTATATAAATATATATCTTATTTATTTACTATGCATAACATTTAATAAAGTTTTGCAAATAATTATAGAATTATAGCTTGATAGAAAAGTCAACGTACTATCTATAAAATATACCAAACTACTTTTTGAGTTAACAAGAAAGCAATGCAATTTTGATACTCAATGCGAAACTAGTTTCCCCGCAGAATACTTATCAGTTAGGAACAGGTGTTGAATTGTTCTTCATCAAAAATAAAAAATATATAGAGTCGAAACAGCACAACAATTGGAACTCCTTCCTCAAAGCCCTTCTGGCCACAAAAACAATCATCGCCTGAAAGAGCAAAAGCTTGTACTAATTTTCTAGAGCCGACACTTTAATTCAGTCCTTCAAGGAAAAGAGTCACAAAAGCAGCCAAGAAAAGAAAAGATAACTAAATCTCCAATTCCAATTAAAAGTAACAACCGCAAACACTACCTCCTTTTATCTCTTGTTTTTCCACTGTTGCCACCTGCGCGAGAGAAACTTCGGTTTATCTGTCGCAACTTCATTCGATCAAAAGGGGAAGGGAAAGGCAAACAAACAAGATGTTTTCCAAACTGACTTTCTGTGGGGTTTGGCAACACATCGACGCGAATTCTTCTGTCTCCATTGTTGATGTCAGTTTTTATTTATTGGGGAAATTTGAGCTGGCATGTGTTTGTCACCGGCCCGGCATTTTTACTTATCTGTCAGAACGCTGCAGTCTTGTCTCATAATGATGTGTTGCCACTTTTTTATTCTTTTTCTATTTTTTTCCCTTCTTTCCCAAGCAAATGTTTAAAAAAAAAATATTTTATTGATTTGAGAAAAGGAATATGTTGAAAAATATTTTTGAATATAATTCTCAAAATAATAATAAATAAAATGCGAACATTCTTTATCATTTAATTCCAGTAAATATGTCAAATGGGCGGCCTAATGGCAGAGTAACTGACGCTGTGGCTGTCGGTGCCACAGGTTTCGGAGTCGAGTACCGGCAGGGTCAAGGATAATTGTAGTGGTTTGGAAGTCCCGGTCTAATATGATATCGTTTAACCGTTATTACTTTTTAATTTACTTTACTATATGTGTAATAATAATAACGGATAGATAGATAATAGTACGAACATTGCATTTTGAAAATTAATAGAATTGCTTTTGAAATAAATTTTATTAAATATATGCATACATCGCATATACATATGTCGCGCGTAAGGCTGACAACACTACCCCGTAAAAACAAAGCTGCCAGTATGCAGACTGCCTTGGTCCTCTATGGGGCTGTTGTGCCAAAGATGATTGTGAAATATATCAAATAAACAACTTATATTTCATCTCTATAATGACATAAATAAGCTATAAAAATGGCATTTTGTAACGGAAAGCATTGCTAATAATGATTAGGATTTAATTTAATGTCAAAATTAACTTCTAAACTTAGCTATCAAGAGGCTTTTGAGACATTTGCACTTGAATACATCTAAATTTTGAAGTACCTTTACTTTCAATTATCATACATATTCAATAGATTCTATCTTAGATTACATTATGCCTGTAGTGTATTACTAGTTTATATAAAGCTGTGCTTCCCAGAGAACTCTTACTAATTTAATTATAAGCAACCATTAGATAAATTAATTTCAATATTTCTATCTAATCAGTGAATGTAATGATAGGCTATATGAAATATTTCCATCGTTACTGATCATTATTGACGACATATAATAATTTGATACATTTAACTACAGAAGATTATAATATATTGTAATTCAATCTATCTATCGATTTATATATATATATATATTTAATAATTTTTTATTTTAAGAGCAATTCTATTCATTTTCACTTTCTGTGCTCACACTATTATCTATCCATTTATCTGTTATTACTATTGTATAATAAAGAATAGATGTCATATCACTAGTTCAGATAATCTATAAAAAAATCAGCTGTATAGTTATCTGGTATTGTTAAAAAGATAGCATTTATTTTATATATATTTTTGCGATTAGGTATTACATTTAATTCGTTCGGCTTTCTTAGAAGAGGTTGTTGTTGTTGTTGTCCTCGTATCCTTCATGACAGGAGGGAAGGCAGCTTCTGTTTTGATGGAACACCCGTAGGTAGATGTCTGACTTGGCTCCATATCGCAGAAGAAACAAAGAAGTGCCTCTTAGGGGGAACTATTCCGTATTTGAATATCGTAAGGGAGAAAACCCGAAAACTCCCACCAGGTAGTCTAACTAACGAGGCAAGATGATGAACATCACAAGCTCATCGAGGCTCCTCATTTTTTTGAAACAGTATCTACAACATAGCCGTTAATAGATTGAACTTCTCTTAATGCTTACCAGCGGCGCACGTTACCATTGAGCCACGAGTCGGGCGGTAGATGCTGTAACTGGTACGATTACAAGATGAATGACTGACAACTACTTCAAGTCGAACTATTGCCGTAAAGGCTTTGATATTTGTGGAGAGTTCTGTTTTAATCGAAAGAAAAGAGCAGCTGAAGCACATGGAATTCGTGTAGATGTTTGAGGGGAGTTGTACCAACTGGAACAAATTAGTGGAAATGTTGTAAACTATTCAAAGATGGTGATTTTGATACGGATGGCCAAAAGCTCATTGGTCAGCCGAAAAAAAGTCACGAGCATTAAAATCTGTTGAAACTAACACTAGTGAGGAATGATATTGTTAAATTTAACGAAACCAGCATTATTTAATGAAAACCACCATTAGTAAAATTTAGAAAAACTAATACTGGTGGTTAATGTCATTATTTAAATTTAGAGAAACCTTTATTATTTAAATTTAGTGAAACTAATAATGGCGATGAATGACGTTGCTAAATTTAGAGAAACTAATGATAATAATGATTATTTAAATTTAGTCATACTAAAAGCTGGTGATTAATGGAATTATTTACTTTTGATAAAAATAGCGCTGGTAACTAAGGGCATTATTTAAATTTAGGGAAACTAATGCTGGGGATAAATGACATTATTTAAATTTGTGAAACTAATGCTGGGGATAAATGGCATTATTTGGTGAAACTAATGCTGGAGTTTAACGTCTGCAATGGATGCGTTCGAGAAAAAAACGATGAAGTCATTTTTCAATTGAGAACTGTTTGGCCACATGTTATGGAGCAAGTCTAAAACTATTTGGGTATACTTCGATAAAAAGATCACCAGTTTTATTTTCCCCATATTGCTCCTTTCAATGACAATTTGTTTCGATCGATAACACATGACCTGTTCTGAGTAGCACTTTCATTCTTTTGAAAAACTAAAAAAAAAAATGGCGTGATTCGTAGATAACCTAAAAAATGTCATTTTTTGAATAGGATTTCGTTTTTTTAGATGCTAAGATGTACTTAGTAAAGAACAATATTTTGATAAATTAATTAATTTTTTGAATGAATAAATTACTTTATTAAAGGAAACACCGCGTAAATTAAATTTAATACCCAATTAAAAAACATTAAAGAATTTAAAAAAACTATAGGTGACTAAAAAAAATGATTTTTAAATTAACTAAAAATGTTTAACGCAAGCAAATTAGACTTAGTTTGTTATAATGTTTGCAATTATTATTATTTTTATTTTGTAATTTATTTATTAATGGCCTTTTTATAAGATTCGATGAAGCTTGATGATTCGTTTGCGTCATACTAAAAACCTATGTAAATTAATTATTTTCATTAATAAATAAGTTATTTAATATGGCATTGGTATTTTAGTTAAAAAAAATAGTCTTATAAAATATATATTTATATTTTTCTGCTTATTTTATTTTAATTAAATATATAATTACGGTCTTTTTTAATTTTCATATTCATAAATAGCAATATTTTAATGATATTCAATATCCTGAAGCAAAGAAAAAAAAATAAAGGGTCATCTTTTTTAATGAAGGAAATAAAAAGGATTTATAATTAAGTAAAGAACTGCACTTTATGAAGTTTCGTTACAGGATAAAGGAGTCTTATAAAGGGTACGTAGTGCATGTAGAAAAAGAAATGGAATTTTAACGACGTTTCGGGTTGTTATTAGAAATTCCCGGCTAATTTGCATTCACATTCCTCCTCTAATGAAGGTTCAGCGTCACAATAGGTCTTGCATTTTAAATTGGCCTTTCTATTGTTCTCTGGGCGTAATTCATGCATAGGTATAATAAGGGAGCATTGCTGTGTTAAATTTGTTTCGTTTGTGCATCTAGAATTAAAATTTTATCATAAGACTTACATTTTTTTTAAGTGAATAAATAACTGAAATTAATTATGGTTTGGGAGTTTCTCGAAGTAAAAATTAAGAATGAAACGTGTTTTATGCGATTGTTGGAAAAAAAAAATCCTAAATTTAGTAATGAATATAAGTTTTCTTTTTGTTGTAAATCAAACTTTGTCTTATTTATGTACTAGGATTTGGATTAATGTTGATGGATTTACAATAGATGGCGTAACTTATGCTGTATATCTTCGTACACTTCTGTAACTATTAGGTTGGTGCAGAATTATCAGGCGGTTTTTGATGTGCTATATTTTAATAAAAATTAACAATATTTTATAAATTTATGAATGAAAATATCCTTCTACTTTTAGATTATAAGAATGCTTGTCGATAATCATTCTCATACTCATTTTTGGGTTGGGCTTCACTAATAACAAATTCCGTTTTAAATGATTGCCCAATGGATGATTCCGCTTCTATCCCACCAAACACACCACATTGCCTTTTTACAGTGCAAGTCCTTCGTTATTCCTTTTGGTGAAACTCCTGGCGAAACTCAGACCTTCTTTTAGGGATTTTGTGAGAAGCCATGATTCATACCCAATGACAAGATCATTCAGAAACAGACACCGCTCGTTTTGTTGAAGCAAATCGGTGAAAATTCGGGACATGTTGGGCTTTATTGTTGTTGCTGAGTTCGTGGGGGACCCATTCAGCAATATCTATACCTTTCCAAGCTTTTTGAGACGACGAACGATGATTGAATGGTTTAGCCTTCGAGTTGTGGAGCCTTCGTTGCCAAAAGTGTCTGGTTGTCGAAATCCGATGGACGACCTCTTCTTGGCTTATTTTGTTAGCTCGTGTCAGCAGATTTGAAACGGGCAAACCATTCCCTACATCGATTTTCGCTGATTGTGCCCTCACAGAAAAGTTCGTTGAGATCGCGAAATGGCTGGGTTGCTTTCCATCCTTTCTCAAAGTGGTACAGCGCAATACGTCGAATACGAGTATGATTATCGACACGCATTTTTATAACCTCAAAGAAGGATATTTTCATTCATAAGTTTATAAAATATTGTAGATTTTTATTAAAATATAGCACGTCAAAGAAACGCCTGCTAATTATGCACCAATCTAATATATTCGTGTCAAAGCTTTGTGATTAAGCTTTATTTTTTATTATGTGTCCTTTTTCTAAAGTGCAGACAACATTTTTTTCTCAGCTCCAAAGACATCGAATTACGAGGCAATAAAACACGATTTGCTGAAAGTTTTATTTTTTGCTGGTTAATTCAAAGCAAAGTACTACTGAGTGCCATGTTTTTGTAAACTTACATTGAACATATTCCATTGATAAATTGTGGTAGTATTGGTTTCGGCGTTTTAGAAGAGAAACAGTTGGCAAAGAAGTCCGTGATCAACCGAAAAATTTTGGAGATGATGAATCAAAATCATTACTCGACTAAGATTCCTGTTAAAAGCTAGATGAACTTGTGCGACCCCCATTTAATGATTCAACAACAGGTTTTAAACGTATCAATGCACTGGATAAGATTCAAAATCAAGGAAATTGGATGTCATACGAAATGAAGCTGATAGATGTTGAAAGGAGATTATTCAGGTGTGAACAATTGATTCAACGCCAAAAAAGAAACTGCGTTTTGCATCGTATCTTCACAGCCAATGAAAAATTATATGCTACAATAATCATAAGCGTAAAAAATCATGCGGTTTGCCTGGTCATGAACCCACATTGTCTGCAAGACCGAATCTTCATGGTTCGAATTCTTGATCTGTATTTGTCGTAACAGTTTAGTGTTGTGTACTGTGAGTTGCTACAACTGTATGAACTGTTGCTTCAGCGTCAAAAAAAATTTCTTTCCTCATCGTATTATCACTGGCGAGGAAAAATAGATATGCTACGATAATCATAAGCGTATAAAAAGATTTGATTTCATTTGTGACTCTACGGTAATTTTTTGTACACTTTAAGCTAATTAGACGATGTAAAGCAGCAACATATTCTCGCCCAAAGGGCAATACGAGCGATATGAAATACACATTTCATCGGAATCAATGAAGACAGCGCGGTTTATGGTTACATTACATAGCACAAGCAAGTCCGTGGAAGGAAATTGTCCGAGTGGCAAGGCCGGTTTACTTAGGTTGAAAGTAACGAAATAAACATGTATGATATACATTCAACAGAATAATTTTAACGACGTTTTGATTTGATTTGATTCGATCGCTTTGATGTCGCTCTATGGTCATTTTGTGCACACTTTAGGCTAATTAGATGAAGTAAAGGAGCAACATAGGCTCGTATATTTCAGACACCCATATAACATACACTTTCATTCGATGATGAAGTACGAGTATTCATCGAGTGCACAAAGAACTTTTAATTTCCTTTTTGTGTTTCATATTATTTGTGTCATAAATGAATGACTCTTAATGAAATTGCATTTTCAATTACCAGAAGTGCAATTACTTTATAGATATGACTATTTATCAGAATTAACCGTAGTAATTAACGTAGCGTAAAAAAAAAAATTCATTTAAAGTGTAATTTTGTCATTGTTAATTAACAGAACTAATTACTTTCTTAATATGCAAGGTAAACTCTTTCACGTTTAAGGCCATAAGCTATTTTAAATTTGAAAGGACACAAATTAAATTAATTTAAAGTGGATTAATTGATTAGAAAGCAATTTAATTACAGAATCCTCCTCTGAAAATAGATGGTTAATTATTTATAAAAAAAAAATAAAAAAAAATTATGAAACGAAAAATTAATTATAATAATTGGAATAAATGAGATGTCTAATTTTAATCTTAATATTCCGTTCACATTAACAAATGACGAAATTTTGTAATAAATGCATGCATATATTTTAAATTGCTCTGTGTAATTAATTCTGTAATTTTTTTTTATTATATTCGGGGAAAAAAACAATGCAAGAATAAGAAAAATACAGGAAGTAAAAAAGTTACGTTATTAAGAAATACATATTTATTAATAAAAAAATTAAAAATTATGCATTAAAACTCTTTGTATTTGATTTTCTTTTTCTAAATTAATGTGTGTACTTATCACTGGGTAAAAGTGTTGTTTAAGGACTAGATATCACTATTTTCCGTTTAATATTTTTCTTTAAACTTCGCGTATATTTTGGCAGAATATGGGCCTCGTGTACCACTAATGCATCCCATGAACATCCCACCGACAGTTGATGAAGGAAGGCAGTGCCTTCCGGGAAGACTTTTTAAGGGTTTCTAAGATGCAGAAATGCGAGGCCGTTACCCCTAAAACTCCCACCAGGCAACCCGACTATCGGTGAGAGATGCTTTTTACGCATATTTCCCCAATCGACATTGAGTCGCACCGTTTCTGAAAACACTGACTAAAAATAGGCCTCCAGCTGATTCGAAATTCAGTCCTCCTGCACGCCAGCTGAACACATGGCACTGGCCTACGAAAGTTTTTTTTTTTACCCTAATGCAATAAAGTCTTCAATTATAAGAGTACATTCGCTACAAGAATTTTAAATGTATTTTATATGATTATGGTATAATTTTTTTATATATTAAATGGGATCTCTATGTATTTGTGAAGAAATATTTCCTAGTTCATGTGTACTAAAAAATCGAATCTAATATATCAGTTGGAAAGAAAAAAATTTGGGGGGAAGATAATTATTGGACATAATACATATTCAACTTTTAATTATCCATTATGAATCCGTAGATGCTCTATAATAATATTAAACACGAAATAATGGAAGTTAGTAATTTAGGGTCTCTCCAATAGCCACTGTATCCAAAGAAATATCTATTGATTATAGTGGTTTATATAAATGGAATTACCCGTTAAGAGCATTTACGCTGCAACCAAATAGCCGTTGAGTTTTATTGTTAACCTGTGATAAGTGGTTTATTTTGGTATTACTATCAGCATGGTACAGGATCTTAAGTTAAGCTCCTTAGAAACTTTTGCTACAAAAAAACAACCTTCGTTGATAAACAGAAAAACAGTTCGGTCTAATTAGCTTGGGGACTGGTGGCCGAGTGGCTAGTGCTCAGGAGCTCGGTACCACAGGCTTCGGATTCGAATCCCGCTGATGCCATGGATGTTTGTAGTGGTTCAGAATTCACTTTAAGCCGTAGGTCCCGGACTCATAGGACCGGCGTCGCGGAATCCTATCAGTCTTCTTCTCACCCACATCATTTCCAAACGGCAAAGGGGCAACTCAGCTCTAGGCGGTGTGGTGTAGGAGTAGTAGTGGTCTAATTTGCTGACCGTAGAGTGATAAACCAAATGAATTTATCAAAAGTTTGATGTGAATATTCCATTGAAAACAATGGTGATTATGTTAAGGATTCGGGTTCGATTCCCGGCGGTGCCACGGATGTTTGTAGTGTTTAAGAATTCACTTTAAACAGTAACTATCGGTCTAACAGGATTGTAGAGTATTGTGGTGGTATTGTTACTCCGCGTCCACAGCTTATCTTCAAGATACACGCACCTCTTGGGTAGTGCTAAGTGATAAGTGTCAAGCGCTGCACAGACGCTAGCAGTAAGGCATAAAAGACAATTGTCTAAGCATTTGCCAGCTGCATGAGAAAAAAAATTGTTAAGGATTCAATAAATGCATTGTTAAATAATTTCAATCGGAAAAATGGACAGAAATTTCTTTATCAGATATTTGTCACACATTTTTCTTTTTTTACGTGATCGTCGTTGAAGTTGCAGTGCAATCAGGATCTCTGAAAATCTGTGCATCTCTGACCTTACGTAAATATTTCCCTCAATATCCTCAACCTTAGCAAAATGTTAAATATTTTCCTTCCCCGACCCCTCCAAGCCATTCACTCATCTACGTAATAGAATAGAATAAGCCCATAGAATTTTTAAAATAGGTTTTTATCAATGTCCCCTATAATAATAAATATCAGGCCTTTCCTCTAATCATAGTTTCTCTGCTTTCTGATAGCCCATGGTAATTTGCCCGTCTAGCCAGCCTATTGTTACACCACTGGGTCTTGGTCTAATTAGATCTAATGCGCACAAAATGACCGTAGAGACCAAATGAATTTATTGAAAGATTCATATGAAGATGTCATTGAAAACAATGGAGATATATTAAAGATTGATTAAAGGACTTTTAAATAATTTTAGCTATATTTCAATTGGAAAAACGAACAGAACTTTCATTACAACTTGGGCAACTAATCAAATATATGCAACAAATATCTGATAAACTTTTTTTTATGTAATCGTCGGTGAAATTAAAGGGCAATTAGTGATCTTCTGAAATCTGTACATTTCTGACCTTACGTAAATATATTTATCAAAATCCTCAACCTCCGCAAAATGCTGAATATTCTCCTTTCCCGATTCCTGCGAGCCATTCATTCATCTACCTAATTAAGGAGACACTCTTCTGTGGCAGGCACGTTTAGTGGCCATTCTCACCCAACTGAACAATTTCTTCTGATAAGGCCTCAGTGTCGGGGGCCGAACATCCACTCTGCCAGGGAGATAACTAAATCCCCGAGGACACCGAAAGGCCCGGGCCCCCATTAATCTTGCTCAGCCCCCTCCGTCACTTCATCTACAATCCACGAATCGATTCTTCTTCTCTGGAAATTCTGTCGAGCTTTTCAGGAAAAGTATCTTGAGATGGTACGTACGTAATTAGGTTTCGTTATGGACGAAATTGAGTTTGCGTTTGGAGATCAATTGTGATTTTTTGGTACTATTTTAATAACGAATTTTATCAGAAATATCAAATACTATAAATGTTAAATTTCATGTTGTCATTCCTAGGAAAATTTCTTTTTTTCTTCTTCAGAATTTAGGATTCAAATGCTTGCGAGATAACACTCAGTGTTATCTGTTATCTAGTACATCTTAACTAAGTTATGATTTGGCCAATAATTCGAGATAAGCTATGATCTGGCCAATAATATTTGGAAAAAAAATTATCTTCGTAATTTTTTCTTCAATTCTTAAATACGACATTTAGTTGAATAGGAATAATTTCAGTTCAAAATTAAAAAACTGTATATCTATAAGCTGGTATTAAAAGTATGAACGAACTATAATAATACATACAGACATATACACAAACATATTAACATATTACTTCAACACAATGACATTATAATTAAATGAAAACTTCTTTTACAAAAATAATACCATACTAAAATTTTCGATAAATAAAATAAATTTTGGAATGTCGGACTAATTATCACCAGCTTTCATTAGAGTTTTGTGGTAAAATCATTTACTGAAGTCTTTGATTAAATGAAAATATTTGTAGTTTAAGAAAAAAGATAAAAAAAATTGCTTAGTTATTTAAAAAAAAAATAGTCTAAATATCTGATAAAAATTACATAAGCGTAAATGGAATGTTTATTACCAAACATCAGAAACTCATCAACTTAGTCGTACACTAGTCTCAATAACCCCAAAAATGCCATCTAATGATAGTTGAAGAAAATTCATCCTTAATTATATTACGATCATTTTCATCTCTAAAACTATTTTCCACTTTAAATTTTTTTTTCACAATCCAGTTCCCAGTTCCAGAACATTTTGAACGTCTAGAATTTGTTTTCTGACAGTTTTCCATTTCAAGATCTTACCCAGCTGAGTCACCAGGATGTGACGGTAAATATAGGAACAAGAAGTGCAGCAAATCAATTCAAGTTAAGTAGGATTTTGTTCACGTTGGTCATATTGGTCCCTATGGAATAGTTTTCTTATCAGATGCCTTCATCATATCAACAGTCATGTAGTGAATTTACCGTTTAAAATTTTTGAATAAACAACTGCCTCGGAAATGTTTTGTATCAAGCTACTGAATCATTTTATCCAGCCATATTGACCAAATAAGGCAAGGCTGGTTGAAATTAAGGTTTACCTGGGAAAAACCTCTATATTACCTCTAGTTACAAATTATTAACTAAAAAGTTACAAAATTTAGGAATTGCAAAATTATTTTCTAAATTATTATATTATATTATCATAATTATTATTACATTGCTCGTTAAGAAAAAGGTCCTTGCATCAGCAGTAAAATAAATGAAGATGTCAAAACGTACAAATCAGGAGTGTTTAGAAAGGAGAGTTTAGATGTAAAATGTATTAAGTATTATACATGATCTTTCATTTTTGTCTTGTCTTGCTTTGAGAACAGGGAATGCAATTTAAAGATTTGTAATAGTAAGGTGCTGTTGACACCTTTCTGGCTCATTAGCAAACATAATATCGAAGTTGTTAAAAATAGTTGAAGGACATTCTGGAGTGTATTCAAGGGATTTTTTTCATTGTTTGCAGTTTGTTCCTGAATAAATAGCTCTTTGTGAAGTCAACTTTTTTAAGCAGGACTTCAAGATTGATTTGCTTCTTTGGGTTACTTGGAGGTCTTTGTTGAAAGAAATTTTTTCAGAGAGTGGTTTTCATGGGAAATCCTGGGCATCTTCGCCAGAAAACTGCATGATTTCTGGAGCCCTTGGAACAGATTTTTGTGTCTGCAGTTACTGTGTAATTTTCTTTCAGATGAGTTTTTGATCAGAGGCCGGAATGGATTTTTAAGTAACAAGTCTCGCTTTGTAGAAACCAGTCGTCTATGACGACCCTTCTTATTTCTAAAACTATTTTTGATTTTTGCTTTTCACTCGCCAGTTCTCCAGTTCCAGAACATTCTGAAGGTCTAGAACTTGTGCATTTCAAGATCTTACCCAGATGCATCAGTAGCTATAAGAACAAAGAGTGCAGCAAATCGGTTTGAATTAAGTATCATGTCTTCAGCATTAGAAGATTATGTTTTTTCTCTTGCATATTCTCTACGGATATACGGGTGTCAGGATATTCTTCCATTTTATAATTCTCGAATGTGAGGGAGTTTGCAAGCTTTACGAGGAAGAGGGACATGACAGTTTTCCCCATGATACTGGTTAGTTGAGCTATATGAAGTACTATAAAGTTCCTAAATATGACTGCATCTTTTATGCCTTTTTATTAGTGCAGATGGGTAATCCCCGGTTTACCCATTGACTTCCATTTTACATTTGACTTCCATCTTTTTGGGATTAGAGTGGATTTGAAGGTTTCGAAATCCTCTTCGTTACCCATGATGAGATTTAAAAAATGACCTCTTGATTTCAGACTTTGACTGTAGGGTTGAAGAAATTGAAATTGTCTGGATATTTTTGATCTGGGATGAAGAAAATTTGGTGATTAACATGGGTTTCGTTTAGTTTGATTAATCCAGAAACCTAATCAATTTTCAGTTAGAGAATTTGATATGCTTTTCCGTTATTTTTTAATGTTGATCTGAGGTACTTTTGTATATATTTGTTTTGTTCGAAAAAAAAAAAATAACACTTGCAGTCACATTTACAATTAGCTGATTGATCTGAAAATGGTTTCGGGTTTCCAGATTTGGAAATTAAATAAAACAAAAGAAAATAAAAAAAACCTTATTCAAAAACAAATTTTTAAATGTTAATCATGCAGCAAAATCATTGATGGCAGAAAAGACGAATATTACATAGTTTGTATGTATTATAATTAATTTTTCTTTGAATTTATGCATCCAAATAATGAAATGTTTGTCATTATACCACAGAATAATATTACGTTAGTTAGCATTTATATTTTTTAGGAAAAAAGTATATATAATTTAATAAAAAAAGACAGCAATAACTTTTATACAAACTTATATCGCATTATATTTAGCTTATTTTCATTCATCATGCTGCAAGAACAGAACAAAATTTCAATGAATGCAAATTAAGAACAAAATTCTAATCAATATAAATTTAAAGCATTGAATATTAAGCGACACTAAATTTACATTAAAACTACTAAGTTATTATAGAATAAATGATCAAGCAAATTTAATAGAAGAGACAGAATTGATGAAAGTCTTGGGGATATTGTATGATAGAAAAATCACAATAATTCATGATTAATGTAACATAATTTGCAGCAATATTAATAAGCAACATTTTATTGTAAACTGAAAACATTGCGTTAAAATTTATCGCACCAAATAAAATAATCATGGATTCAGAGAAAGCGAATTAGATTTCTAAATCTAATGCTTTGTAAATTTATCAACAAATACCTACTCGTACTTGTCATATCGGTACAAATATTCCCTATGCATAAATGATCATGTATTCAAAGATCAAACATAGCATTGTATTCATTAAAACTTTAAATTAAAAGTATAAGATTCTGTAATCTATTAAGAATATTTGATTTTCACTAATAATGTTTAACTTATATTTATAATTTCACTGACTTAAACAGCAATTATTTTTGCATTATCAATGTTTATGTATCCCTCATTTACAGTCATTACCAATTAAAATTTTTATCAAGAGATACAATTAGGATCATTTAATAACACATTTAATTATTCCCATTTTAAATCTCAGCATAATTTCTAAAAATTACTAAACATAACATTATCCCATCATGTTTTCGGAACAGAATATGATAATTATAGAACATTTCCATTTCGAATTAATGGAGGATCGGTTTCAGCTGCCCTAACTTAAAACTATTCATTAAAACGATACTAAGTCCGCCTTGTAAAACCCCGACTTTCAGAAATTTTTGATAATCCCTGTGATTATTAAAACAACGACCGCGATTTGCTGTTCTGAATGCTTCTCTTCCGCGAAGTGGTATTTAAATAGCACTCGAAAATCTAGCGAAACTCGAGTTCCCGCCACCGCAGAATGCAAATCCGGGTCTTAATTAAGCCTTTTATGGTGCTCGAGAACTCGGGAACAATGGGGTTTTAAATTTAAATTCAGCAAAATGTTCTCTTCAAAGTAGAGTGGGATTTTAATGCGACTTTTAGGAAGTCAGGCTTGGGGGAGGGGGAGGTATTATATGCGAATGAGAAAGACACAGAAAAAATTCTTCTGTAGAACAATGAATTACTTTGTTCAAAAGAGAATTTGTTTAGGTTACTTCTTAGAAGTATAAGATAACAGCTAATTAAAGAATAAAATTACTTTTTTTTTTAAATTCTGAAATTAAAAAAAAATACCATTTAATAATTCATAAGTATTAAATAGTTTAAACATTTCTTTTGTTAAAAGCAATTTTATATTGAAATTCATATTTGTGCTAATTTTAAATAATTTCTTTATTTTTATCAATTGGTAGATTTTAACAATTATTTACTTTTATTACTTGGCCTCGAATTACCTTTAACTATTCCAAACGGAATCATTGGATGACAGAAGCTGAAGATCATGCATCTTTTTGCGATAGAAGACATTCCTGACAACCAATCGTGTGCAAATCGTCGTCAAATGTATAAAATAATGACTATAGATAGCAGTTCATAGCTGAATATTCGATGTTTCATGGCAATTTCTTCTTTGTGAACATCAAAAAGGAAATTTTTTGTTTTAAATTTCCTGGAACGAGCTAGTCTGATTAAAGGCATTGCTTTAACATTTAAAATTGCGTATTGACAGAAAAAAAATTCTTCTGTAGAGCAATTTATTACTTTGTTAAAAAGATGATTTGCTTATGTTTCTTCTTAAAAATATGAGACGACGTTTATTTAAAGAATAAAGTAATTTTTTTAATTATGAATTATTAAATAGAATTTTTTAATTTCAGAAGTATTAGAAAGTCTGTAACATTATTTTTTAGATCTTTTATGTTAAAAGCAATTTTACATGAACTTTGTGTTTATGTAATTTTTAAATAAATTCTTTATTTTTATTAATTGGTAGATTTTCATAATTATTTACATTTATAACAAATTTGTAACTTGGCATAGCGTTACCTGTAACTCTTACAAAGGCAGATGACAGAAGCTGAAAGTTGAAGCTTATCCAATCATGCATCTTTTTGCGATAGAAGACATTTCTGACAACCAATTGTATGACGCCTGTTATCAATACAATCTAAATTTTCTAATATGTATAAATTAATGTCTATGCATATTATTTAAATCGTAGCTGAACAGTTATGATCGATGTTTCATGATAATTTCGTCTTTTGTAAACATCAAAATGTAAATTAATTTTTTTTTTAAATTTTCTGGAACGAGCTAGTTATGAACGGTATTGCTTTAACATTTCAAATTGCTTATTGACAGTAAGACATAGAAAAAATTCTTCTCTAGAACAATGAATTATTTTGTTGCAAAGAGAATTTGTTTGTTTCTTCTTAAAAGTATAAGATAAAGGCTAATTAGAAAATAAATTTTTTAAATTATGAATTATTAAATGGTAATTTTTTTTTTGTTAAAAGCTATTTTATATGAAATCCATATTAGTGTAATATTTAAATAATATCTTTATTTTTATTAATTGATAGATTTCTATAATTTACATTTTTAACAAATTGCTAACTTGGCATCTCGTTACCTTTAACGTTTCCAAAGGGAATCATTGGATGACGAAGCTAATCCAATCATCCAACGTTTCATGACAGGAGACGTTTCTGTGAACCAATCATGTGCCTCCTGCTATCAATGCATTCTAAATTTTCGAATATGTATACAATAATTACTATAGATAACTTTCATGGTACCTTAAATGCTATATTCAATGTTTAATGATAATTTATTCTTTTGTAAACATGAAAATGCAAATTAATTTCTTTTTTAAATTTTCTGGAATGAGCTTGTTTGCTTAACGCATTGCATTAACATTTAAAATTGCTCATTGACAGTAAAAATTGTTCTCTAGAGCAATGAATTACTTTGCTGAAAAGAGAATTTGTTTATGTTTCTTCTTAAATTCATAAGATAGCGGCTAATTGAAGAATAATTTTTTTTTTAAATATGATTTCTGAAATTGTAATTTTTTTTCTTTAATTTCAGAAGTATTAGAAAGTCTAAAACGTTTTTTAGTTATAAACAATTTTAGATAAAATTCACATTTGCGTTAATTTTAAATAATTTTTTCTTTATTAATTGATTGTTAGATTTTCATAATTATTTACGTTTATAACAAATTATTAACGTCCCATCGTGTGCCTCCTGCTATCAATACGGCCTAAATTTTCTAATATGTATATAAAATAATGACTATAAATAGCAGTTCAGCTATGAACTGCTATATTCGATGTTTAATGATAATTTCATCTTTGTGAGCATCAAAATGTAAATTTTTTTTTTTTTTAAATTTCATGGAACATACTTCTCTGCTTAACGGCATTGCTTTAAAATTGCTTATTGACAGAAAGACCCAGAAAAAATTATTCTGTAGAACAATGAATTACTTCGTTGATAAGAGAATTCGTTTATGTTTCTTCTTAAAAGTAACAGCTAAGACAACAGCTGGTAAAAGAATGAAATAATTTTTTTAAATTATGAATTATTAAATGGCAATTTTGTTTTCAATTTCAGAAGTATTAAAAAGTTTAAAACCTTTTCTTTTGTTAAAAGCAATTTTATATGAAATTAATATTTGTGTTAATTTTAAATCTTTTTTTATTATTAATTTGTAGATTTTCACAATTATTATAATAAATTGCTAACTTGGTATCGCGCTACCTTTAACGTTTCCAAAGGGAATCATTGGATGACAGAAAATGTTCCTGACAACTAATCGTGTGGCCTCGTGCTATCAATACGGTCAAACTTTTCCAATATGCATAAAATAATGATTATAGATAGCTTTCATATGACCTAAACTGTTATATTCGATGTTTAATGATAAGTTCTACTTTTGTAAACATCAAAATGTAAGTTACAATCATCTAAAATTTTACGTAACAAACTTGTCAGTTTAACGACATTGCTTTAACATTTAAAATTGCTTATTCGATGATTTTCATTTTTAAGAATTATTTTTATTTACATTATAATGAACATAAATTTAAAATAACGTCACAAGAAAAATCTAATCACACAGTGGATATTTTTGCACTATTGGATTTTAATTAAAGAAATATATATTAACTAATATATATATTTATTAAAACTTATTTTCAATTATTGTACATTAAAGATAAAAACAGTATTTCCAAAATAAATTCCGACCGTATATTAAAATACATCCAAAAACTAATAGACTCAATGACTTTATCTTTCGTAATTAAAATTTTACTTCTTTTTACGCAAAATGTTTGATAATATTTATGATTATTACTGCAAGAACCAATAATTTTATTCTTCAAAGTGGTATTAAAGTATACTCTACTATTTGCTGACGTTAAAATCTGTCTTCCCGCTATTATTATTCTTTTGTGCAACTCTAGAATTTCAAGGAAGGAAAATTTCGTTTTAAATTTAGCAGCAGAAACTGAGATTTTAATGCATCTTTAAGAAACCTAGAAAAAAATAAATGCAAATGCGGGACAAAAGCTCTTTGGATATATTAGCGTTTAGGTTGAAGATAATTTGGTGATGCTTATTTTACAAAATAGTTTCAAAAATGCTTTTATATTAGTATTTTTAGTTATAATTATCTTTTAAAAACTAAAGAAATTCTTGTATTAAAGATTACGAAGTCGAAAATTTAGTAGCATTTTTGGATGAAATGCAACTATCTTTATATATTTATATGTTTCAAAAGTAAACAAATGTTGGGTTTTAATTCGTTAATGTTTTTCCTGGTGATTTACAATTTCAGTTTTTCGTTGTACTGGATTTGATTTGAGAATATATATTTATTTTTTTTATGAGTAATCCAATTGTACAGAGTTTCGCGAATTATTGAACACATTAAAAATTATATAGAATGCTCAATAAATTTTACTGAATTGCAAAAAGCCACAGAGATAAAATATCTAAGCGATTTGACAATATAAATTTAGAAATTTTAATATTAGATGCTTTCAGTAACAACAGCACATCCAAACAATGCTCAAATTTCATGCAATGTATTTGAAAGTAGCTGAGAAATTAGGGTATTCTAGAGATTCCTGCTCAGATTTAGCTTTGGATATTTTCATGTGGGATATATGAAATATTCTTTTTCGTTCGCGCAACAGCCCCATGGTGGGCCAAGGCCGTCTGCCTATAAGCAGATTTTGAGACAGGAGATATTTTCTTTATATTAAATATTGTATCTGTCATATGTATTGTTCCAATTAATAGCAGCCGTGTTACAGTGCATTATATTTTATTTTATTCATCAAATGCTTGTCAATGGAAATTGAATATCGAATACTTCGAGATATCAAAGAATTTCGTATAGAAATTTAGAAAATTACTCCAGTTAAATTGAAATAAAATTTATTCGGTCGGTGATTATTTCTCTTATTTTTGAGGTTTAACTTGTCATATGATAGTCGAGCAAATTTAGCATTTTTTTTTTTTTTTTTTTTTTTAAATGGGAGTGCGTGAAGCTGTTTGGATTTTTTAGGTAGTGTCTCTGTACAGAAACCTTCACTATATGCGGGAATCGGCTTACTTTTTTCAAATCAATCAATTAAATCGCTTCAACATGTTTCAACATACAAAAAGAAAAATTGTTCATTTTTCTTTTTGTCCGCAAGGAAATTTATTCAAAACAACGGTCCTATTAAGATTTGAATCTGATTATTATAAAGATCTAAAAACCTGTATCCCTTGCGCAGAATTTCAGCAAAACCACCAAGTAAACAAAAATGCTACCACTGTTTTTAAACGAAACGAAAAAGAACTAAATCCATCCTTACTTAGTAGCCTAATTTATTCAGCTAATAAAAAAATTATTATTCCAAGGGCATTTCATCTATCCATAGGCAGCGGATTGTGATCATAGTAAGTAATTTTTTACCAAATCAAAACATTCCAAACATCATAAGGTTCGCGTACCCAGTTACAACTATATACAGTTAATCACAAAAGTCAACATATACCTAGTGAAACATCGATATTTAAGAAATTATAATAATTTTTAAAAAATTAATATAATTTCTTAATAATAATAATATAATAATATAATTTCTTAATAATTATAATTTTTAAAAAATTAACAGTAGCGTTATATTTTATAAGCTGTTCATTCTACAAACAGGAAGTGCTTTTGAAGAAGTTCACAGCAGAAACGGAAAAACCTTGCACTTCATTTTTAAAAAGAGATGCCTGAAGTTTGCATTAACCAATGTGTATTATTACCGTTCCAATTAAAATAGCTCTATGTTAAGAAATTGGTGTTGATAGTCGAAACCAGAAAAAGTTAGGAGAAGTAACAAAAATTATTATGCCGAAATTGCCAAATTGATTGTAAGGAAGAATTACGGAACAACTGGACATGATTTTAAGAAATCTCGCAATTTACTGTCAAGAATTTTGAATGGCAGAGCAGTGACAGAGGAAATGAGATAAAATCTGAAATTGTCCGCTCTTCAATTAATCAAACACATTACACTGATAACTAGTACAAAGTTAATGAAGGAACAATTAGAATAATCTTTCGATTTGAAGGATTTAATGAAAGAGTTCCTCAGAGGCAACCATTCATATCTAGAGTAAATCGATGAAAAATGCTGAATTTTGCATTATGGATTTATAAATATACATTTTGGATTTTGAAAATTGAGACGGATTTTGAATCCCTACTTGAGTCTGGAATTTTTGGTTCTTTTTTACTGATGAGATAAAATACAATATGTGGAAATAACGGATGTGGCAAAACTTAGCGACGCAGAAACGAAGAATTTAAACCCATAAATTTAATTCCAATAGCGAAGCATGGTGTAGGATGAGTTATGGTTTTAAGGTCAATAACGGCTGCTGATGATGGGAAATTAAGCTTTATTAAAGATACGATGGATGCTTTCAAATACTTATAATATGCTGGCATCTGTTGACAGCTTTCAATTTGGAACCCCCATGGATCTTTTAGCATGTTAATGATTCAAAACATGCAGCGAACATAGTGAAAATATGGCTCTTTTAAAAATATTTGCATAGCTCTATACTTCACTTCAGCTGCTAGATTTTGATACCATCGAAAACGTATGGGCTAAACTTGAAAGAAGAGTTAAAAAATGCAGTGTCGGAGATAAAAATTCCATTCATTTTCAACGTTCCTTTATAATAATTTACCTGGCAATTTGATGTTCTTATTTCGCACAATTACTTTCGTTATTTTTACTTGTAGTGCCATTAGCAAGGGTTTGTTATTAACTATGGGTAGCTTATTAATATAGGCGTAAGGACGTTTAATTAAGATTTATTTATAGATGTGTTTAAAACTTATTTTTAATATCTTTCAATGCAATTTTTTTAATTATACGATATGAATTTCAAGCAGGAAATAAATCCAATTAAAATGTATAAGCGGAAAATATGCTAAATTTCAATAATATTACTCATTAGTTAATTACAGAATTCAACTAAAACATCATAAGAGATGTAATTAAATCTATAGAAAAACGATATTTTGATCTTTCTCAAATTAATATTAAAGCACGCAGTTCTAAATAATTTATCTTAAAGCAGACGAAAAATGCATCGGACAACTACTTAAAATGTTGATTTAAATAATTTAAAAATGGAGTTAGTGCTTTATATCATAACCGTCATAAAAAAAACATACGTGTCGGAAATCCTTAAATTTTACATTTAAGTAATAATTGATAAATACTAGCCAACTTGAGGTTTTATTAAAATATGGGCTTTGTGCTACTTTCATTTAGGACAAAATAAAATTATTCTTCATCAGCCAAACTGCTGTATTATTATTGATGAGATTTGCTGACAGAATGTTATAATTAGATATCATAGAGGCGGTGCGCATAAGTTTATATATAGTAACAGCACAGGAATCGAATATTTCCCCAGAGTGAATGTCTAGAGCCAATTAAATGTATTGAATTACGTGTGAATTGATGGCTCTTTAAACATTGTCTTGCATGACAGCATGGTATGTATAACATGGTATTGTAAGGTCGAAATTTCTTTTTAATTATTGGGAACTACATTATTATTAATGGCCCCGTCGTTTAAGAAAAACCAAAATTATAACAAAGAACTCTTCTTATGACTATGTTGGAACTTTTGGATATTTGCCATCACACCCTGGTAACTTATCGCTGAATCGTAATGATAAAGAAATATCTGATGGTATATTCAGATAAACATTGAATGTGAAATCGTGATGAAATACACTTTCTTTGTGTGCCTAAATTTTCGCATCGCTTTTATCGCAAGAAAAAATAAATTTATCATTATATATTTAAGTTATGAACATAGAATGCATTATGATTTCCGTAAATTTTTGTCATTGATGCCCATTTTCTTGTCTCAATCTTCCATAGAGAGCGAACATTTCTGCCTTTGCTTTTGGTATAATCCGAGTTTTAAAAACTGATTATAATTCACCTCACCATGGGATGATGAATATTTTGTGTTTAATTGGGCTTTTAATATAATTTTTATGTTCAGAATGTTTGAAATTTTCTTGATGAACCAACTTTTCTCAGGTTTGCCGATTTTAGGATCTACCATGACATTTCCTCGTCTCTAGGCCGCCCAACAGATCAGTATAGACGTATAGACCTGAACACCTCTAACGAAAATACGGAAATGGAACTCACACATACATCTACACCTGAATATACACATTAACAGGATCAGAAACCCTACCGCCGAGCAATTCCTAGAAAGAGAAACCTAATCCATGAGGACATAAATCTTAATACGAGAAGTTCAGGAGCTCGACTCCATTACGGCTCACGGAATGTTGAAAAAGTACCATTCCAGTTGAACCTGAGGTCCATCAACTCCTGTTGACGTTCAAGCAACTGTTCTACCTGTCCCATCTACTCACTACAACCAGGGATCCCAGACGAGAAAGAGAATGCGGAGGGCTTATCACTACGAATGCTCTTGTTAACAAAAAGAGGCTACATAAGTTTGTGATATCTTCCTCAATGTTAATTACCGACTTAAAAAAATGTGGTTCGTGGCAGCTCGATTAAAATTTTTTCACTTGCCCTATAGTGATTGGTTTGGTTAGTCGCTCTACGGTTATCTTGTTCACACTTTGGGATAAACAGACCAGTACCTACAGTTTAACGTGGACTCCGAACCACTAACAAACATCCATGCCACCACCAGGAGCCTGGGATACCAAAGGCCAGAGCGCTGGCCACTTGGCCACCAGGCTGCCCATAGTGATTGGAGATCAGTGCGAAATGTTCTTCGTCATAAGGCTCCAAAAATCCAAGTAGAATCAGAAATCTAATTTAGGGATCTTACATTATACATGAAAAAAAAACAGATTTCAGTTTCAAAACATAATGCACTTAAGGATAAGCCACTAAAAATCGTTATTTCTGATCTCTGGGCAATTATTCTTGAGGAAGAGATCAATGTCGATCTCAAAAGATTCGGTTTATCTGTTATGAAAACATTCGAGAGAGCCTATGTTTCTCTTTTATGTTCTGATGGTACGAACACCACACATGAAGAGATCTACAATCTCTTTAGGAACGTGGACTCCGCGACAAATTACAAAGGATGTCCTGATCTCTCCGTGTGCTAGAACTGCCAATGATTTCTTCAATCTTCGGAAACTTATAGATTTCCGCCGAGATATGTTAAATGCTCTGGTCCACATCACGGAATAAACTTCACGGTACTTTTGAACACTCGCTCAATTGTGACGAAATCCATGCTGAAAATTGGCGCAGTTGCACTGTTGTTGCTTCTTTGCTATTTTTACCGAAACTAAGGAAAAAAATCCTCAGGAAGCAGGTGACAATCCCTAGTTGGCCACTGTTTCAGAGCTTATCGTTCACTCTGTCTCAGTCGAATCCAACCAATATCAACTCATACTCCTCCCACTATGCATTTCTTACTGCCTGTGGTCAAGAGCAAAACGACGGACAGTGGCAACAAAAGCGAAGTGCTCAAGATGGTGTTGAGTTTGCTCAATTCGCTTCCTGGTGCAGATCCAGCTGATCTACTTGTTGCATTTATATTATGTTGACAGAGAGTACTATCTTTTCAGTGCGTATTGTCCTGCTAGAAGAAGAACATCATTCCAATACTAATTTACAGATATCTTCCATCTTTCCCTATTTGTTTCTGGAAAGCAAACAGCTTACGTTCCAATAACCGTGAAGTTCAAGGATTCGTCTTATGGTAGAATCTAGATGTATTTGGGAATATGAAACGAGATTGCTTTATGTTATAAACCCATCGTTCGGAAATTACAAGTGCTATAATACCGATAGAGCCTAACACTACTCTGTTAGGCTGTATAGGTATTTATATCCAGACTTCAATTGGGTGTTAGAATAACATGATGAGCAGTCTACAATATATATATATAAACTCATGTTTGTAAAAATTGCAACACCATGAAGGAATCGTCATAATTGAATGAAATTTAATACACAGTTGAGTGGTAGTGGTACAAATAAATGATTAAATGTTCAAAGCAAACAAACAATAACAAGAGATCGGAATCAGTATTTTGTGTAGCCACCACACGCCCCAATAAGTGCTGCTACATGACGTGGCATGGAGTCAAACAAATTTTGAATGTCTGTCTGAGGAAGAGCATTTCATATTGTTTATATGCGCACCCAAAGCTCGTCTGCAGAAGCAACAGGACGAGGATCACGAGCGAGATGCCGACCAACGAAATCGCACACATATTCAATCGGCGACATATCCGGGGAATACGCAGGCCAAAGGAAGAAGCTGTACCTGCCGCGTTGCAAAGAAGGATTGAACAGTCCTAGGGATATGAGGGCGGGCATTGTCCTATTGAAATACAGCGCCTGGCAAGCTTTGAAGGAAGGGAACAGCTTGGGGCTGTAGAACTTCATTGATGTACCGTTTGCTTTTCAGATTGCCCACAATTCTTAGCAATTGAGATCGTCCATGATATGCTATGGCACCCCAGACCATAACTCCGGGTGTTCGTCCACTGTGGCGTTCGATAATGTACTCCAGAAGGTGGCGTTCATCGGCATAACGTCTGACACGAATGCGGCCATCATAGTACCACAAATTAAATACCAACTTAATACTGACAGAGAAAACTTCCGGCCCCCAAAAAAATCTTTAGGTTTGTTCGGCTTAGAACATTAGTGACATCAAAGTTTGCGACGTTATCAAAAAGTTAAAATCTTGCAAAGTGCCTGGTTTGAATGTTATTAATAAACGTATGCTAAAATCAATTACTCCTAAATTCTTCTTTATAATTATTTTATTTTAATTTCCTTTTCGGCAGATGTTACATTTGGACATTCTGAAAAACTACCACAGTAAACCCTATTCAAAAACCAAACTTCAACTTGGCTTTATCGACCGATTTCACTACTCAGTACTATGAGAAAATATTCAAATGTGGGATATTTAATCGCCTTAATCACCATTGCAATTTTATTAATTTGTCCCTGAGCAAACTAAACCTGAACTTCCGAATGTAGTCCAACATAAATACATAATATTTTCAAGATTCAGATATCAACTTGGTACCTGTTCATAAACTTTGACATTTGACAGAGCTGATTAACGAATGCTTTAACTATCGCAAATATACGAGAAGATTATTTCTGGAATATTATTAAGTGAATAAGTTCTTAATTTTTTTTATACAACTTATCAAAATTCTCAACTCCTATCTCGAATTTCTTCATCATACCAATCATCAACGGAGTTCAGCAAAGGATTACTCCATCTTATGCCCTCTTAAACATAAATATCAATGATTTACAGAAAGACGACTAATCATGAAAATACCGTAATTAAATATTAATGTATCTAATTTCTTTAAAAAGACCATGCAGAATTTTAATATGTGACTTAATATAAATTTTAATAAGGAGGTTAAGATACATCAAGTCTCAAAAGTACTTCGTAAACGCTAGTCTAATTTTTACAAAATAATAAAGAAAACTTATTAAAGAATTAAAAAATTGCAGAGTCATTACTTATGGAACATGAAAGTTGGAAAAAATACCTGAAAATCGAAATACATAATAATCAGAAGCTGTGAGCTTCGGGTATGTTTATTATTTTCTTACCGATTCTATCAAGTAACAACAACATGTTTGGCAACACATCGAAGAATGTACACTCACCTGTCTGACGGGTATGTTGGTCTCCATGATGACACCCATGTCCACCCCATCCTGCACGTAATAGCTATTGTGGGGGGCGTTTAAGACGATTACGCTCTCCTTGGTCCCCGTGCTCGGATGGTCGCGGATGACGTAAGCGTTCCACGAAACCGACCGCAGGTGGTTCCTTGGTACGTTGTGCATGTCCGAGTAGAAGAGCTTCAGCCTCAGGAACTCGCACTCCATGTCTGCCTCAACGCACCAGCCCTGCTTGTCCCGGTCGTAGCAGTTTGCGGTTGAGTTCGGATCCCGGGTGGTCGGCACTTTTGCCTCGCTGATGGTGTTCGCGCACATCATCTCGGTGTGCACTCGTAGGACTGTCCGTCGGACTATGTCCGGCACCTGGCACCTCAGTGAGAATCCCCTTATCCGACCGCTCATGTCGGATATCTGATCCAGAAGTCCTGAGTCGATCTTCCGCTCCCCTTCCCCAAGAACCACACGGTACATAACCCTGCACTGGTGGTCAAATCCAGTCAGACGATTCAGCAAGACCCTGGGGCGAGTGCTCGAGTCGGCCTCGTCACCGTTCGGTAGGATGGACACGTTCCACTCGAAGTTCCCGAATGTGAAGTACGAGGTTTCCAGCTTGACCCTGTTCTTCTGCCCACTTGAGGAGTGAAGGACATGCGGGATCTTGACCAAGCCCTCGAAGACGGTCATGGCGTTGCTGAGCGAGAGTTCCATGAGGAACTCCCAGTTCTCGTCCGTGAACCTGCGGGACTTGAGTTCGGTCATGGGCATCCACTTGCTGTTTCCGTGCGCGGACTCCTCTGTGCTGAAGCAGGCGTTCTTCTGCAGGTACACCTCGTTCTTGGAGAAGTGCTCTCGGTTGAGGAGGGTGAAGGTGTAGTCGACGTAGCACTTGGTGTCCTCGGAGGGGTTGCGCAGGATCAGGTACACCCCCAGTATCTTCTCTGTGCGGGTGAAGGAGACTGCCCAGCGGTGGTAGCCGAACACGAAGTCCTTGGTGGTGGCGTCGCGGTGGACGTCTCGGGTGACGGATCGCGTCACGATGAAGGTGAAGACGCCGGTGTTGTAGCGGTCGTTGAGGCGGGAAAAGCGGTACAGGAGGGCCATCGTTCACGCACGCCTGGTCTGTCCGGCAACCACCCTGAAGAGAAAGAAAAGAATCCATGAGCTTATTGAAATAGTAATATATCACTATGCACAGCAGAGAGGCAAATACTGAAAGATATTTCTATACATACACTCAAGAGCCAAAAATATTATGACCACCCCTACATTTTGCAATGAACTCGCCTGGATGACGTGGAAGGCACGTGATCAGGTGGAAGTGGTATTTAACTGGTATTAATCCATGCCAAGGCGGGTTGAGGCTGTGTTGCGCGCCAAAGGTGGGCCAACTCGTTATTGACAGGTGGTCATAATGTTTTGGCTCTTGAGTGTACATCTTGGTGTGTGGTAAAAGTAATAATGCATGTTTAGCGACATATTATTAAAATTAAATGTGCTTTCATATAACCAATTAATGCTCACGACTAGTGAGCAGGAAGACTATAGAGATTAAATCCATTCATAGAGAATTTCATTTTCTAATATATATATATTTTTTTGTCTTTAAGCGTCGAACACATATTTCTGACTATTTGAGAAATCTATTGGCGGTTTTTGTTACAGTCACTGCTTTCAGAAATAAGAATTATCTGTTTTGTGGTTTTTCCCCATACGACAGGTTCCAAACAATTCCTCGGAAATTACTCTAGGTGCATAATGTTCTTTTCTCATAACCTATCGATAAGTGTTTTGTTGCGTACACTTGTAGAACACAAGCACATATTTTAGCAAAGGATTATAATTCTAACTATGTTGTCCATTATTATTACCTAAAAGTATTCAATTTATCACTTCTTTAACAAAATTTTTTTTTAATTTTCTTCGAATCAATTTTCATTGTTTAGCTAACTTATTGCAAAATTCATAATCAAATTCTATACATATTATGTTCTTTCTAATGAATTTCGTCAAAGAAGTTAGAAAAATGTTACAATACAGAAAATTTTCTGGACAATTCAATTTTAATATGCCGAATGATTATCAATATGTACAATCTTTGATTTATTAAATAATTAAAGTACCGTTGCTTAAGAGACCTAACAAGAATCGCTTGTTTGCATAAATAGACAAAAAAAATTGTACTATAATTCATTGTAATACGGGACAATTATTTTGATCTAATCTTATTATTCTCAGTTACTTTTTATTTTTTCATTCCATTTGAAAGGTTAGCAAATTTACAAAATTCAACTCGAGAACATGATGTATAAACCTATGATGAATTTACTAAGTTTGTTGTAAGCAATACAAAGAAAAATAATGAATATGTTAATGTAAGAATAATAATGTAACATAAGAATGTGTTGATATAATTTATTTGATATAAAATAGAAACTGATTTTTTTTTTCTGAAAAAGAAGATTAGTGCGATTAAAAAAAAATTTTTTTTTTTAATGGTTGAGATATAAACCTAGAGTAAACTTTAAAAACTGATAATAAATTTTTAATGCAGTATGTATTTTTTATGTATTGATAAGAACTTACTACTTTTTTAACAAAAACTAGGAATTAATGTAATATACTTTGTGGAACCTATATTGTTATATGCGATTAAAATAATGAAGAATGTGGCATCTATAATAAAAGGAAATAAAGTGTACGTGATAAAAACGAATTCGCCTATAATCCTAATAATGGTTTTAAGATAAAGCCAATTCGAGCCTGATCTTATTTCAATTTTGTAATGGTTCAAAGGTGAAATGGAAAAAGCAGATGAAGTAAATGCATTTTAACTTTGTAGGAAAGTTTTGTTTTATTTATCAACAATAGCCACTTATTTATTTACTATTAAGTAAATTAAAAAATTAAGAAGAGTCTACTTGATAAAATTTGTCTTTTTTTTTTTTTTCAGATTTTTGCATTTGTTTGATCTGTTATTTAAAATTTGGCTCATACAAGTTCCTTCAAAATCTTAATTTGAAATAGTCAGATGGAATAAAATGACTGCAGCTAAAATTTTGGATGACTAAGATAACTAATAAAAAGGTGACTGACTTTACAAAGTCAGTCATCTTTTTTTTTTTTCTAGAAAAAGCCGAAAAATTATAAATCATGAATATGCATAAGTAGTAGATATGTAAAAAAAAGTTGCTTTTTTGAACAAATTTTAATCATTAAGAACTATATGATGAATGGCAATGTCAACGCATCTACTTTGTGGAATATTATTTATTCACATTGTAAGGTAAGCTGCAGTATTTTAATAAACTTCGTGTTTCATTCTGCATATTTTCTTTCAGGGTAAAAAACATTAAAAATTTGAATTACTTTAATATTTTTTTTTCTTAGGCCTCTTGGTAGACAGCTAGACCAATTCCAAGAAACCAGTATGGTCGCACGGAATGACCATATATATCCGCCCACATAGCCAAACAGTCTACATTCAAATCTTGATATATGATTAGGAGATTGGTCTGACAGTTATCTCATTTATCATTAAATCATGTGACTAACACTCTATTGCATTAATCAACGTAATAACTTCTATATCTCAATTCAGTGTGGACGAGATATAGAAAATATTTACTGTGATGAACATGATGGAAATGCCCGGCATAAAATGAGTTTAAAATATGATTTAATCCGCAAATTCTATTCTTTTAAAACCATTCTCGTGTCTTAGAATTTTCTGAGGAATATTTTCATCAAAATTTGTTGAAACTTATTCCATTTATTTAATTCCTATAATTATTGAATTATACCCATGATTAAATTGTTATCGATTAATTTTCCTCATTTCCATCTTAAACAGTTGTAAGATACCTAATCATTTACTTCCATAAATACATAAATTACGTTGCATTATCAGTAGAGATTAGTATAAAAAACCAGCAGTTTCATTTCATATATACGCTTCATAGTATAAAATTCCTTTCTGACCAATATTTTTCAATTATGACAATTTATAGAAGCTATAGAGTGTTCCTGGATCATAGTAAACTTTATTATTACTTACTCAGCAAAGTATTTGTTAACTCCTTAACAGTAGAAATCAAGCAACTAATTAGTTACGTATCACCTTGATTAAAATTAAAACTATATAAGTGATGAGGACTCCCCATTTAAAACAAATTAGTATGTTTATGTTTATTTTATCATTAATGTAAGATGTTCTTTACGTTTTGTTTATAATTACCAGTAAATTGGTTTATTTTGCCGTTAAAAAACGTCCGGAATAAAAGTTAGAAACACTGAACATGTAAAGTGGTCCATTTATAAGAAGAGGACAAGAATTTCGTTTTTAGCTGTAATAATATAACTTTAGGCGGCACTAATACGGGATAGTCACTGTAGCATTTTATTCTCACAAGAACAGTTTTCGGCATTTCATTCTAAAGAGAGAGGAATATATGTTATTTCACAAATATATGTAATAAAACCATCATTCAAATTTGACAGCAGACGAGGTTTATTGTAATTTATATTACATGCAATTAGTTATCAATATCTAATATCATATTTGAGGGGCAGTTGTACTAATGACCACTCAAATCTGATATCAGATATTCGGTATCGTGTATAATGAGACACATTATATTAAAGAACGTCTGTACGACCTTCACAGGTCGAAATAATTTGAGACTGAATATGAACTATACTATGAGTTGTTCCATCGTGATTGGTGACAGAGCACGATCTGAGAAATGTGTACTCCAATGTGATATGAGGGAAGCTGAACCCTTCCACCTCTATTGACGGATTGTCTTAAAAGGAGGTTTTTGGTGAAGAGAGAGAGTGCTGCGGCGAGCCGACTAGAAGTGTTGGTTTTCTTTATCTGAAATGACTGAATAGGCCGGAGAGTATGCCTGTTTCCAATGTGAACTCCGTGTGGTTTCGCGTATCACGCCGTGTAATAATTAAGCTCTGCCGCAATTAAATTCGGCGTAGACTCGACAAGAAAATCACCAAGATCGGTGATTTTCAGAGTTGTCAAGTCTACGCCGAACTGTACTGTACTTGTGATTTAATCGTGTACTTGTGATTTAATCGTGCACTTGTGATAAAATGTGTGCACTCGTGATTAAACGAATATATATATACAAACAAAATATTCCCCTGAAAACTTAAAATGCTCCCTGTTCTGTACGACGTTATAGGCGTAATATTTACTAGACATTACAGCAGGTAATTATCATTAACAATCAAGAATTGTTTTTTCATGTTACCATTTTCAATTAGTAAATAAATATTTTCAGAAAAATTTTGATCCATGATTAGAAAAAAAAATGTCGATTTTACGTATCTGGACTTCTTTTCAAATTTTTATATTATGTAATATTAGAGAAAAGCCATTCTTAGAGCTGAAACTATGATCAAATCCAATTTTTCGAACTTAATGAGTTTTTCTTTACTTTTCTCGTATCGAGTGCATAAACAAGGCCATTGCGAAAAGTTTCCCCCAACTTTTCCGTCGTGAATAAAAGATTTCGAGACATTGGCCTCTCACGGTAACGCCCAATTCCCTCCACCCTTCACTTTCCGGAAACTAGCAATATCGCTACTGATTTTCCTCTCGAATGATGACATTTTCCGGGAGAAAATAAACAAAGCGGGATCAAACAGAGAAGCAATTTAGGATTTTGTAAAGCGAGTGCAAATGTTTGCTCACCGAAACTCATCTTCCTCCAGAACTCGCTGCCATCGATTAAATGTTGTGAAATTCTTTTGTTGTAAGAAAGACTTTTTTTATGTAACTTTACGAAAAAAACTTTTTTTTTCTTAACTTCCTTTTCTTGTAATTTTCTTCTAATGAACCGCTACCGGATTGTTTGCAGAATGGGAAATTGGGTGGCGAAAATTGATGTTTGATTTAAGGTTTCTTAGATCCAGCAGTATTACTTACGGCAGTGAAAAGGATATTTACATTCTATGCCTCTAGTGCGGCAAATAAAGTTACATTTGTTTTGAGGCTTTGCATGCTTTATGCTTATCACTGTTAGCTGTCCTTTGAGTCCTGAACAATTGTAGAGACATTCGAATAATATTGAATATATTAGTGGATTATATCCCCGAATATTTAATAATATTGGTGAATTTGAATTCATATGCAAATTTTATTCAATATATTTTTTTTTTCTAATGTAGCTGGCAAACACTTAGACAGTTGTCTTGGAAGCTTTAAGGCAAGCGCTGCACTGATGTTAGTCCCTTAACACTACTCAGGAGGTGCGGGAAGCTTGAAGATAAGCAACGGACGCGGAGTAACAATACCTCCATAACGCTCTACGATCATTTTTTGACCAGGACCTACGCTTTAAAGTGGATTCCGGACCACTACAAACAAGCAGGGCACTGTGGGTCTCGAGCCCGATACCTGTTGTACCGAGCGCTAGCCACTCGGCCATTCAGGACCCAATATTTATGTCATACTTGTTGCAAATGGGAATCAATTTTTTTTAACTATCTTACAGCAGCAATTATGTACGTGAATTACTACTTATCCTAAATAAATATAGCTGCAATATATATTTTGCCTTCTCCAGGTATTAAAAATGATTAAAGAAAAAGTTATGAAGTTCCATACTAGGTAAAAATAAACGAGGATACAAAAATTTCATTTAAATGAAAGAAAACCTAAAAAGAGAAAATCATTATTATTTAAAACTCGTTTAAAATTTTTAAAGTTTAAATTTTAACCAAAGCTTAAGAAAAGTTTACGAAATTGAAATTCTTGTACGGAAGATATCAAAAGGAGTTTTACATAATAATAATTTATTACTCTTATTTTTTGTGAGATGGAAATTTTAAAGTGTCACAGACTTGACACAAGGACAAAATAATGTTAATACGCCATAAAAAAACTCAGGAAAATGCATTAATTTTGCTTAAAATTTGACATTCTAATCTGGGGCAATAATACGGGAAGTTTTCTAAAAAATACAGATTTGGTTTATTTTTCAGGCAATGTTTATACCATGCTAAAAACACTAGCTCGTGGTTGATCATTTAATTTATGCATTAAAAGGCCCAATCAGTAACTGCCACCAATGCATAAGCTTACATAAAAGCTTTTTGATAGAACATTTTAAGGCCCTGATATGTAGTATAAAAGTAAAAATATAATTGGGGACATAAAAAGGGAAAGATTTGAAGCAGGTGTGTTTTCTAGCAAATCGTCACAAAGGAAACAATAATAAGGATGATAGCTATGAAACAATACACAATACAAAAATATAAGGAAAGCTATGAAACAATTTAATGTTCAATATGAACTACTACGATATTATTCATGATATCTAAATGTCTACATTATTAAAATCAAGAAAAACAATCCGATTCAATAAATGAATGCTTTTAACTTGAATTAGACGATTTAAACCTCAAAATGAATCCACTAAAAATTTCAACCAATCCAGTTTATTGCTTTGTAAAATGCATTGCTCCCCGTTTCTTCTACAATTTAATTATTCATTTAAATTTTTGATATAATGACAATATTTTAATTTATATATTTATAAAATAAGGGATAAAATCAAAAAATAATAATTATGGTTGAATAGACCGATGACTATGCCAGATATTCAAATTATTCTTGAACTAATATTATTGAAATACAATAATTAGACTATTAATTCTGATTAGTAATGAGACACATCTGTATTCTATCTCTTTGTGAATTTTGGCAAAAGCGCATTAAACTTAAGCCCGGATTATACCTCATTTGTATACTTTTCAGTTAGACTAAACAGGCTTCTATTGTATTTAATAGATATTTGCCACTCGAGTTGTATGCTACATAGTCAAGTCACATTAATATGAACATATATTAATATCGAGAATAACCATCGTGTACAGTTCGGAGCTATAGCACAAAGACGGACGAGCTGCGAGAGATTCAAAGTGGTATTGGAGAGTGTTCATAAGAATACTGAACCATGCTGAATGCAGTTCAGTTGATAGCTGTTATAAAGTGTAACAGGTGAGATACAGTGAGTGTTCTCAGAGTTGGGGTAGACAATTTAGGATATCTTGAATGTCCCTCCAACACATGACTGGTACTCGAGAGATCGCCCTAGTAGTCCCTGCTTTTTGGCGGCCATAGAAGCCAACGAATTTGCTTATCGCGTTTTGTCATTGGACACTTAAGGAGTCTCGCCTGCGAATAAGGCAGAAGACTTTTGGGACCTGCATCAAGTGTAGGACTGCTGAAGCATAGGCCTGCTTTTATTTTAAACGGTCTTGATTTTACATTGGACGAGGTTTTTTGAACCTCATCTATTCTTTGACATTTTAGAGTTTATGGACTTATTTATTTGGTCTAATAGCTAGACTATATCGGGGATCAGAAACAACAATAACACTAATGTGTAAGATGAAGTATCCTTGAAACGAATAACTTGATCTATGTGGTCCTATAATTGGCCGGTTGGGCATAAACCTGGGGAATTTGGGGCAGGAAAAGTACAGTAATCGTACGTTCGTCATTCTCTTCTACTCACTTTACAATTGAAGCAATATAATACGATGCATTGTCGTGCTGGAAGATGTCGTGCTCAGCAAAAATAATCTGCTTGTGTGGATGTATATGGCCTGAAAAGATAGATACCTTTTGTTTTTATACGAGGTGGTTCTACACTACCATAATGCTGCCAGAATCTTATAGCCATGTTGTGGCGCTGCCATCCACCCACTCAGTGAATGAGACGTAATTAGGAAATTGATGGGTAATGTGTAATTTTAAATTTATGTATTTAAATTTGGTTGCAAATTATATGTTTTTTTGTTTTGTTTTGTCATTGTATTTCGATATTCATAAAGTTGCAATTTGTTAAATTATGTGTGAAACATTTTCAAATCCTGATTAATAATAATAATTATAATAATAAAAAGAAAAAGAGGAAGAGAAGAATGAAAAGTCTTAAGTTGTGCCATTTTCATTCAAACTCAGTTCTTGGTAGGGGTTGTTGTTTGACTTCATGGGGTCCGCCATCTTCTACCCTGACCACACCGGAAGTACGAATTGAGCCTCAGGCTCCTGTCACCCTGTCTGGAACCGGGATCTCGACCAATCGAAGCCTGGAATGACGTCAGCTATGACGCGGTCATTATTCGTGCTTATAAGCGGTGGTGGACAGAACAAGAGGCTTTTTTTGGACTGAGACTGGACAATGGTGTGATAGAAATGGAAAAACTGAGGGTTAGCTGCTGCACCAGGTGATGAATTCGGCTGCAAGATGATCAGGGATTGAGACATCACAGCAGCAAAATGCGACCGAAATTGTGCGTAGTAATGTAAAGCACAATCTGTTTTTGCCAATTGGACAACGATCACTTTTGAGATTTGCCGTTACAGTCGAGGATTTTGCGGACGAAAGGTTCAACGTGCCAATGACAAAGTTTGAGATGAGTACTCGTTTGATTGTTTGATTTCTCTTTGCAATATTTTATCATTTCCTTTGAACATTGTATTTTTAATGTATTCAGCATTCAGATACAGATTTTGAATAACTCTAAAGTGATATTGAATGCTCAGTGCGAGTTCAGCGCACATTCCTCCGTCCTTTTTGCATATGAACTCAACAGACAGAATTTAGTGCCTCGTCCTTTTCTTGTAATTAAATTGCTTGTGATAGATATGAGTGAAGGTTAAATTACAAGAATTGCTTTAATTTCTATTTTTATCTAATGTATTGTGTTTAGTTAAATCTAATTGTATTATGTTTGTACTTAATTGTATAATATTGGTGGGGCCCCTGTTTGCATTTAATTCAAAATTAATTCATTTGTTTATATCTATTTTTATTATAATAAATCTAATGTCTATGATTGTATGTTTCCTGAGTATTATTTCCTGTAGACAATGCACACCATTCTGATTGTCGTTTAGGTAAAATTTTAATTTCCTGGGTTATTATCTAAGAACACAACGCAATTAATTCAATAATAGTATCTGATTTGTTTTGCTTAAGATTCGTGATTAGAGGTAATAGTTAAATTAATTAAATTACTAGATAGCCACTCGACAGCCATTCATAAACTAATGAATGGTGTTTGCACTTCAAACTTTTTCATCAAATGCGCCGACGTCCATCCACCCAAATAAGATTAAAACGTCATTATTCAGAAAAGACAATTTTTTGTTAATTAGTAGATGTTCAACGTTGGTTCTTCCGTGCAAACGCCCTTCTGTTTCGCCTTATCTGTACAGTAATTAAGACAGGCCAATATGCTTATTATTCAGTGAGAATCTACTGTTGAATCCGATACGCTACAACGTTCGGAACAATATCGTATAATATTTCATATTGGGCAGTAAATCGTTCCATTTCAGAGGATCAATTTGCTAGAAAGCATACCTGCAGCCTTCGAAGTTCCTGAAGAATCACAGTTTCTTCATTTAATTTCTATAGAGTCATTTTACAATTTGAAGTAAACTTTTACAACAGCTGGCTATCAAACTCCGCAATTTCTCAAATCTTGCCGTCCTCGACTTGAAATTGAATAATTCTGTCCTTTGGAGCATCAGATAAATATCCCTTTTCTGTATAACTACAATAGGAATATTTATCGAGTGCTTACTACACTAATTACATACTTACCAAATTTTCTTATGACATATGCCTTCTACTTGCTTAATTAACGCTTATATCAAAATTAGGAGGTTTATCATTAATGTGATTGAATATGTGTGACATTAATTTGATCGAATATGTATAAATCCGTATATCTACAATATTCGGTGAAAAGAATGCTTCTCTCATAGTCGAGATTTCTCCTTTATATCAATTCTATGACCGAATGGAGATTTTATGGTGGGCGTGAAGAACAGACGACGATGTAAAAGACAAAAGACTGCTTAATGCACTGATAGCATGCTTAAAAATGTTATGAAGTAGTTCAAGTAAATATTTTAATTTGATTGTCAATAATGTTACCGTAAATTAATTCTACATTACATCTACTAACTATGCATGTTTACTATGAATAATTGGGTGCAATGAAAAGTGATGTTGAAAAAACACCTCTAGAAGAGGAAAGGGTATTTCTTAATTTACTATGTAACTTCCCAATTTAATATGTTTGGATTCCGAGATTGCTCATAATACACGTTTAAGTGATATTCGATTCTATACTGTAGGCATCTTTAATTTTGGCAAGAAATTCAGCAGTTATGAATTAATAGCGACTGCAAGATGTTTCAATTGCTATAAATTACTTGACAATCTTGCATGTTATCTCACTTGAAAATTACCAATTGCCTCCTATGCTTGGCATGTCAAATAATCTCTTGAATTACTCTTATTACGAGTAAGTAATTAGTGAAAGCATTTTATTTTCTTTTACATAATTTTGCAATGGACGGAATACATCTAGAACACCATGCGTATAAATTAATAAGAAACTTCCTATATTTATCATATCATAGTGGAAAATGACTTCTTGGAAATTATGAAACAAATGTTGTTGATGAACAGAAAACTATGAAACAGATGTTGAATTTAGAGTTTCGCCATCGTTTCAGGCCTTCCTGGATGTTGACTATGTTAACATTGGTTTCGAGGAACTGGGAAACTAGAAAGGGAGAAAAGTATTCCAAATTTCTGACTTGAATAGAAGAATATCAATTCGTTGCTTTACGGAACTAGCAATATTGCGATTGATTTTCCCCATATTCTCCAGAAAAATAGAAACTGCAAGACACTATTTCACTTAATATAAATTCTTTCATGTTATCTTATTTGAAAAATTACGATGAAATTAAACTTTTAATTTCAAAACTCTTCATAAACTTGCCAATATACTTCTTCATTGATGTAATGGCCCCGTGGTGGACCAATGCTGTCTTACTACTGGCAAATTTCGAGACAGGAGATGTTTTGTTTAAGGGGTAGGATTGTCAACCATATGACCAACCTTCTACAGTCGTATTTGACCGAGACTTAACAGTTTAGAGGGTATTCCGAACCACCATAAGCATCCATGACACCACTGGGAGTAAAACCCCAAACTCGTGGCACCGAGAGCTAGATTGCCAATATGTAGCATGTAAAATAATGCATATCTTGGATTACTCTTATTACGAGTAAGTAAGGAATTTCAAGTCGAATTTGTTAACTTAAGTAGTTACCCTGTCAGTGAGAGCAATTCTTTTACATAACTTTTAATCTATGTAATAATTATAGCATAAATTAATATGATCCTTCCTGTATTTATCATATCAGTGGAAAATGATTTCTTGGACATTATTAAACAAATGCTGTTGATGAACAGAAAACTTTGAAACAGATGTTGAATTTTGAGTTTTGCAATCGTTTCTCGTCTTCCTGTATGTTGACTATGTAAACATTGGTTTCGAGGAACTGGGAAACTAGAAAGGGAGAAAAGTATTCCAAGTTTCTGACGTGAATAGAAGAATATCAATTCGCTGCCTTACGGAACTAGCAATATTGCTATTGATTTTCCCCACATTCTCCGGAAGAAAATAAACAGAAGACCAAACCAGCGAAGTGATTCCGGAGTTTGAAAACCGAGTGCAAATGTTGACTCGTCGAAACTCATCACTTCCAGAATTCATTGTCATCGATTAAATGCCGGGAATTTCTTTTGTTTAAGACTTTTTTTGCGTGACTTCGGATGCTATATTTTTTTCATGATTTTCTTTTAAACTAACCGTAACCAGTTTTGTTTGCAAAAACGGAAGGTCTCGTGCCAAAAGTGATGCTTGATTAAATGTTTGGCGATACAAGTGAAAGGATTCTGGGTTCGGCTATGCACTTTTTGATACCAAAAATGTACTTACAATCCAGTCTTTATAATATATTTTAACTTTGGAAAGTTAAATAAATGGCGACAGAACACGTAAAGAATAAAAAATTATCGTTGTTGTTTGCAGTCTGGTTGAGAATTTATAGATGAAATTGAAAATGGTTGGCAGGAATACGGAAGTATTGTTTAAAAATCAATATTTTCTACAAATTCTTTTTAAACGAAGAAATGATACACTAAAAAAACTTGCAAGAGTAATATTGTTTCTATATTTGATAGCAATAGTTAAATTCACCAATTATGATGGGTTAGTCGCAACGTACATCTAGCATGCAAGGGATATATACTAGAGCATCGGTTTGTAATCCAGAATACGCATATCCCTGGGCAAGTAGCCAAAATTGATGTTTGATTAAATGTTCGGCGTAATATGTGAAAGGACTCTGGGTTCGGCTGTACACTTTTCTGATGGCAAAATATATATTTATAGTCCATGCTTTATAATATATTTTTTTTACTTTGGGAAGTTTTTTTTTTTATGCTTTGCGTGTTCTGTCGCCATTTATTTAGCATTGTTGTTTATAGTGAGATTGGGAGTTTATAGAGGAAGTTGAAAATGGTTGGCAGGAATACGGAGGCATTTTTTAAAAATGAATAATATCTACAAATTTTTTTAAACGAAGAAATGATACACTAAAAAAACTTGCAAGATTAATATTGTTTCGGTATTTGATAGCAATAGTTAAATTAACCAATTATGATGGGTTATCTCTTGCATGCTAGATGTACGTTGCAACTATCTACTAGAGTATCGGTTTGTAATCCAGAATTCGCATATCCCTGGGAAAGGAGTCAAAATTGATGTTTGATTACATATTTGGCGATATATGTGAAAGGATTCTGTGTTCAGCTAAGCACTTTTCTGATGGCAAAAAATATATTTTCAGTCAGAACTTTGTCAGGTTTTTTTCTTTGTGAAGTTTATTTTTTTAAGCTTTACGTGTTCTGTCGCCATTTATTTATCACTGTTGTTTAGTGAGGTTGGAAATCTGTAGAGGAAGTTGAAAATGGTTGGCAGGATACGGAGGTATTGTATTAAAAATAAATATTTTCTACAAATTTCTTTAAACGAAGAAATACACGAAAAACTGGCAGGGTTCAAATGACAGTATTATTAGGAGACAATATTATTTAATTTTTTGATAGTAGTAGTTACATTTACCAATTATGAGGAGTTAATTGTAAAGTATAGCTAGCATGCAAGAGATATCCACTAGAGCATTGGTTTGTGATCCATAACACTCGTATCCTTGAGGGTACATGGAAAATATTAGTCATGATAGAAAATGGTAAAAAAAAAATAATTTCAAGTGAAAATCTAGTAATTGATTGATCAGTGGTTGTCCTTCGTACCATTCCCAGCAATCAAACTTTTATTGTCCTTTTTGTTTTTAATATTTTTTCTAGAAATATTTCGCATCGTCTCGAAGCTCCGGCAATATTTTTATTTAAAAGGCGAAGGAAAAATGTCTTCATTTTAATGTTATTGAATGCGAATTGCGTAAATTTATTGATAGGCCTTTTCTTTTATTGACTGTTGAAGTGTTTAGCTGTGATTTAAATATTTTAAAGACTTTTTGCTAATACTATATTATTTCTCAAAATGGATACGCAGTTGAAAACTTGTATTATAATTTTAATTGTTTTGATGTTAGACTGTTTTTCTTAAAGCCCATAAATATAAAAAAAAGTGCTTGAAGTGCCTGAGCGCCCTAGAAGATTTCCACGTGCAACCTGTGATATTTTAGAAAAATGTGTGCCTACATATAAAAATAAATATAGTTGGTCTTCAATTTTTTTTCCGTTCGAAAACAGCTTTCATTGTAAACAACAAATAAATTATAATTTCATAAAATATTACAAATAACAAATGCAATTATATAAAAAATACACGATAATAAATTGGAAGAAAACAAAATTGCATGATATAAAACTATTTATATAATTACAATTTTTTTTCAATACATTTACTGATTTATAACAAGCGTTTTTAAATGTAACACTTATAATGCTTAAGAATACATAATTGCATGTGGTTTTATTCAAAACAAAGATTAATTAAAACGTCATTGTAAATTGATGAGAGTGCATATTAAAAGAGGAAAATTGTGACAATACTTTTTTTAACAAGAAAAGCTCTGAAAAATGATGAATTTAAAATAAGTACAGTTATAATCCACATATTTATCTATATTTTGCTACGAATTCTCATTTCTCTAATAGCTATGCCCATTATCTTTGAACTTAGTGCAATATCCGAACTCACGTTACAGGCTCCCTATTAAATCGTCATACCTTTCCCCGAATGTTTTGCCTACAGTCATTCCACTCGTAGTAATCCGAAAATAATGCGACCCGCTGCGCTCAATAATTAAGCACAAGAGCAGGAAAATGGGGAAAATTGCGATTTATAAACTTGTCAACATTCTTTCCCGTTTCTCCGGGCGGAAGATAGGGATGATTGCGGACGTAATTACGAATTCGCGATTTCTGGAATGGTCCCCGAAGAGGATATAGCTCGGAAGAGATCGCGTAAATACAAGCAGCCAGTACAAAAAGAAATAAAGATTGTCCTGAAATAAACATTTCACTTTCTTCTTTTGCTGTAGTATAGTCGAAAACGTTGAGAATGTTGGAAAATTTGTCCTTTTCCGGAGATTGCATATCTGATTCAATTTTTTCTCTCGCAATGTTTTCGCACAAAGAATTTTTAAAAAATTTCTAGTTTAATAGATTAGAACTTAATTTTTTTTCACACAACTAAAAACTTTTTTAATTAGTACTTAATTTTTTTTCACACTTGCAAAAGAGGAAAAAAAATGATAACTCTTACCATGTGAATACAATTACATAGTTTATATAGTTACCATGATAACTTAACGCTTAATATTTTGTTAACATTGAAAAAATGTAGAGCATTCAGTCAAAAATTAAAAATAAATTTCAATAAAATTATAATAAAAATAGTTATAACGAAAAATAATACTTATATAGTATATAATAAAATCAATAAATTTTATTGATTGATTGCACGAATGTAACAATTGTGATTGTATTAGAATTTCTGGTTATTAAAAAATTGTAATACACAAATTTCCCTTTTCTGAATTATTATTTTATACACAATAATAATTCACAAATTATATAATAATTTTTGTTTGTTTACTTTTTAGTTTTAGAAATTTAGAGCATTATAGTTATTCTAATGTTTAATTTTCCTGATAGCCGAGTGCCACAGGTTCTTGTTGTGGTTTGTAAACCACTTTTAACCGTTCCTTCAGGATGATTGCGGACGTAAGGCTCGTTCCCACCAAGACAAGAGACGTGAAGATTCAAGTGGCAAGCGACAAAATTTTTTCGACCCCTTCAGAGCGAAAAGTCAGAAATAGCATTACGCCTAGTGAAAAACCGCTTCGAGTTGAAAGTTGGGCAACTCCACGCGGCTAGCTGCAAACCGGTTTCAGGCGACCGCGGTGAGGCTAGTGATTGGTCAAATTTTTTCGCTTGCATCTTGTCGCCTTGGTGAGCACGAGCCTGTAATCACGAGTTCGCGATTTCTGGAAGTGTTCTCGAACAGGATAGAGCTCGGACGAGATTGCGCAAATACAAGCAGTCGGTAGAAAAACAAAGATTGTTCTCAAATAAACATTTCACTTTTTTCTTTTGTTGTAGTGTAGCTGAAAACGTTGAGAATTGTAGAAAAATGCTTGTAGTACTCGTTTTTTGACAGAGTGAGAGAAAAATTGAATCAAATATTGTTTCCGCGAAACGGAATTTTTTAAAAATTTCTCTAGTTTGATAGATTGGAACTTATTTTTTTCACACTACTTACAACAAAATTACAAAAGTGAAGTTACCATGGTAACTGAACATTTTAATATTCTGTTAACATTGAAAAGAGTAGAGTATTGAATCAAATATATAAATTGTATTATTTGATTGCACGAATGTAAAAATTGTGCTTGTATTAAAATTTCCTGGTTATTAAAAAATTGTAATACACAAGTTTCCATTTTTTACTGAATTATTATTTAATGCTTAACACAATATCATGTAATAGTTTATATTTGTTTATTTTTAATTATATAAATTCAGAGCATTATAGTTATTCTAATTTCAGTTACTCAGATGTATGAAAATTCTACATTCAATAAATAGTACACCTTTCTTTACGAATATATCTAAATCGCAATTTTCTATCTTCGTTAAAAAAAATTCATAACAAATCTTAACACAATTAATCAATCATAACTTTTGAAATGGAATAGAAAATGACGTTCTTTTCTTAGTATCAGAAAAACAAATTCCGCAACTACACTTGTCCAGCAGTAGAAAAAGATATTATGCGATTATTGAAGAAATATAGTAAATATTGACAAAATTAAAATTACTGTGACCATAATGAATAGAGCGTTTAAATTACTGTGGATAATAAATGTATCAGCACTCAATTTAAATGTATTTTATCGAAACTGTGATGCCTTTAAAGACTTCAAAAATCTTGCATGAATGACGAAATAAAAGGAAATTTAAAAATACAATTGATTGAAATAACTTCTATATATTGTGTTTCTTTACTTCGAATATCGCATTTTATAAAATATTTTAATAAAAATAAAAACTATTAAAATTTTTCTAATCACAGAACACATTCACTGATAATGAAAATATTGAAACATAAACAATGTTATACTTGAGCAAAATTTTCTTAACAAATAAATAAAAAATTTGAAAGAAAACTTGGTATTCATATGATTCTAGATATAAATTTATGTGAATGCTTTCTTATTATGTAGCGATTAGGAATAATATTTTCCGCTTTATTTATTTTCCAAAATAATAATTCTATTCTCCAGGATTGCTTTAGATATTTAAGAAAACTTTCAACATACAAAAATAAAAACAAATCCCCATTATCTTCTAAAAGTTCAGTTTTAACAAGATGACATTTTCTTCCATTCTTTTAATATAACTAATTATAATTTTTGTTTTAAAATAGTACATTTATGAATCTAAATATATTCACTTTTTTAAAGCTTGATGTTGATTTTTAAGCCAATTAGATTAGCTTCAAACCTTTAGAAATACGTTGTATGTATCTAAAGAAGTAACATACAGTTCTCTTAGTAAAACAAAAGTTGTATTATCTTGGTTTTTTAAATTTTGATAATACTTTGTTTAATAATCCCCCTGATGCAGGGGGCCTATACTAGGTCCAGTAGACCCCCTCACAGGCGACAAGTCCATGGCTAACGGTAATATGCAGCCTCATTTTAGCGAGGAACTACGAGAGGCTAACTAAACCTCAAAAAATGTTCTGCGATCATATTGGGCCATTGTGTTTAAAGTGGTTTCCGAACCACTACAAACATCCATGGTACCGCCAGAACTCGAACCCGAAGCCTGCTGCACCAAGCACCAGCCACTCGGCCATTCCGGCCCTAATGCAACTGTAAATACATCTAAAGAAGAGGATATCATCTATACTAATTATTCCAGTGCTAATATTAAAGTCTAATCTCGCTAATAACAAAATAATTAAATAGCAATATAACAGTTATTGTTGCTAATATTCCTTTACTAAACAGATTAATTGCAAATTGTTGTATTAATAATGATAATTCCTTGTATACGTAATTTAATCATTTCCTTTATTGTTAGATAATATCCATATTTGTATTATCACATTTTAAAATGTTAATTTGTATTTATGAGAATCATAATATAATGCACCATTTATTATGATTCTCATAAATACATTACCATCTTATTATTTTTTTTTTTTTTTTTTTACAGTTTTAATAGGATTAATTGATTTGGAAAATAAACAGCTCATACATATACATAATACATGTTAAAAAATTAATCTGATTATTCATAATTACCGAATTAATCCAGCGATTTTATATAACCACCGTTATATGTTGCCGGGGATCATGCATAATCAACGGATTTATCCCATTTACTTTAACATATATTATATACACATATATATTTGGTAAGCGCCGAGACTAAGAATTTGAAATAACATGAAATATTTATGAGAAAAAAACCTACCTTGTTTATATTTCTAAGGTGAAAAGTAAGACGTTGGCTTGAATATCTTCAAAGTTTACTCAGTACTGACTGTTATTGCTACCGAGAATTCTCAAACACATGCTACACACACACTTTTTGGCAGTGGGGTAAAGATGTCTCTTCTATAATTCAGCATGGCCTCTAACTCAAATACTGTCAGTAAGTTCTCAAAACGCTGAAAGAATACTTGATAAACTGGCTATCAACTGTCTACCAGGCTATGATGAGTAGGTGTATTATTAGTTGGCGACACTAACCCTAAACTAATATCACCTACCCCTACATAGAAATCGAACTTCCTGCTCAGAATTTCATTTTTATATGAGCTGTCCTCTTGCTATGAGTTTGACTCGAGATGACAGGGAGGATCATGGTAGATTTTCGTCTTCAGCTTGTTAGGTTGGATCACTGACTGAATGGGTTGATCACGGACGACAGTGATGGGTCAAAAGAGGACAACTGATGGGACGACAAGAAGTTTGGTAACATTTTAAGTTCCAGTGGAAATGTGGAATAGTTGGGGTACTGTGATGTAGAAAGGAGTAGTCATAATATAGTCTGCAAGAAGTGCGTTATGCATTATTAGAAAGTTGAAAATTTGATGATAAATCTATTCCTGATTTGGTTGATTTTTAACCTGTAAGAAAAAAAAAACAAATTAGTGATTCATAAGAAATGTGGAATGTTTTAAATAGTAAAATGACATTTTGTTTTTAATGAAAGCAAGTATTAACATAATAAATATTCTGCATAATAATGAATAACCATATTCTTAATTAATTCTTTAATGAATCATTTTTTAATTACAATTTTTTTCACTAAAGTCGAAAAAGTTAGTTATGATAAAAAATTTTCAATCCTGTTTGTTTATTGTTTTCACTATCTAAATTGAAGTATAAACTTAGCCATTCTGTTTGAAATCTGTTTTGAATTAGAATAAGAACTGTATTTTTCTGATTTATCGGCAGAGCTTTAAAAGATGGCCATGTATTACATCCCTGATATAATCATTGAAAATAGCTTACCTAAGCTAGCTGTCTAGCTGAAAAATAATGGGAAATTAATGCAAGCGGTCATAAGCAATAAAAGTACACAATGCTAAGCTCTCCATACTCATGTTTTGGATACTTGAAAGACATCGAATCAAATATTTGCAAAATTCGAAATCGCGATATAATGACTGCTACCAGTTGTGTTATACGTAACATTCCTTGCCTTATAATAACACAAAGTAATGCAAAATATTTGTTATTCCAGAATTAAAAATTAATTTTCGCAGATTTAACTTGCAGTCTTCATAAAACATCGGATAAAATTGTATTGCATACTTGATATTATCATTAAAAATAGCTTTGCTACCCTTTTTGAAAAAAACAAAATGGAAAGTTAATGCAAGCGGACATAAGCAATAAAAACGTAAAATTCCAGGCTCATGTTTTGAATATGTGAAGGACATGGAATGAAATATTTGTAAAACACGAAATCGCGATATAATGAATGCTACCATCTACACGATAACATGATTTAACTGGTTCTTGCTTTATAATAATACAAATTAATGCAAAATATTTTTATTACAGTAATAATAATTAATTTTCACTCAATTTAAAGCGTAGTGTTCATTAAACAATTCGTTACTGGGTTAAAAAGAGAGAAATTTAATACATAGTATTTATAAGTATATAAGTAATTATGAAAATTTATTTTATTATTCCTATCCTTGGATTAAATTGTTTACTTATGTTTTTTTTTTTTTAAAAGATTCTGGATTGTATAAAATCATCATAAAAGTTATCCACCATGAAAGAACGAGTAGTAAAATATAAATTAAAATATTTTATTTAATATTAAATACAATCAAATAACAACCAATACATTTCGAAACATGTATTTATGTATTGCTCGAAGTTTTGATGGTATATTTTACTTAGCTTAACTTTGTGATCTTCTAGGTATATAAGATGCTTTTGAGGAATTTCCAGAAAATAAAATGGGAAAAAAAATAAAAAGGCTCTAATTTCTAAATTCATTGTATATACTATGAACAAGATGTCTGTCATACGAAAATTTATGTACTGTTAACAAGGCCATTGAATGACGGTAATAATGGCTAGTAAAGCATGCAGTAATTTCTAAATCCAGTATATTTATAGTTAACTGGATATTTGTCATATGAAATTTTAGGTACTGTTAACAGGGTCTTTGAATAACAGTATTCATGGCAAGCAAAGCCTAAAGGAAAAGATATAAGAATGACCCCTGAATTTAGCAATATCTAAACTATATTTTTATGTTGCAAATAATAAATAATGAAGAGATTCAATATTTATACAAACTGAATAAATTAAAATGGATACAAATTCTTAGAAGTTCTGATAGGACTATGGTATTGGATGCAACGACTCCACCTATTGACTACAGATTTTTGCAAATAGAAATCTTAACAATTTCCGTTTTAGTCTGTTATATAAAAAAACTTGGTGAGGCTAATTTAAAAAAAACAATTTGAAAAAATTTTCGATCTAAAGAAGGATTTTGGGCAGCAATAACAATAAAAAAAAAAATAGTTTTGAAACTGTGTTTCAAAATTTATTTTTCAATTCCTTCTATTAGCTCAAACTCTCCCTATATATATATATCTTGTACAAATTTTCAATCGTTCATAAAATACATTTTATTCATCCACTCAAGTTCAAATACATTTTGTTTGAACTTGTAGTGGATGACACTGGATGTTAATACAGTTTTTTCAAATATTAATTAATTAAATTTAATTAATTAATTTTAGTTTTTTTTAGATTCAAGTTGCATATATCGACCAATAGATGGCGCCAAATAAACTTAAAAAAAAATGAAAATTATTTATAAAGGACTTCCTGCAATAGAGTGAAAAAAAAGTAGGAATTGACTTAAAAATTTTTTTTTTAAATTACTTGTTTATTAAATAATCTCAATTCTCTTATACAGAGGTGAAATTTTTATTTACGATTTTGATTTTATCTTTCATTCAGCTCTTATTTCTTTTCATTTTTTTATTCATCTTTTATTTATTTATCTTTATTCTTTAGAATAATCTAATTGTTTCTATTCTAAACGAAGGCTTATTAAGGTTCTTCTAGTAGATTAGCTTCTGGGTAGAATAATTTTTTAAGTTGAAATTACTGAAATTTTCTATGTAAACAATTATAATTTAAAATTTTTATTATTAATTATTAATACTTAAATTCAATTATGTAGCAAGATCAACTTGAAAATTTGTCAGAAAACTTATGCTACACTTTTAAATACTAAATATTTTATTTAAATTTATTTAAGTTAATACTCGGAAAATATAAATATATGTGAGTAATTTGTTTGTTGTTGACTTTATTGAAATTTTAAAATGCATATAATATAATTTTTCCTCTCATGTTAGTAAGTGCAACAATTACCATATTGGATGCAAGTTTATTGATCGAATCCAGTTAGCAGTTTTAGATCTGATTATCACAGCAAATGATTATTTCCTGTTTAATGGCGATTTAAGAACGCTAATTTCAATTTTACTGTTCATTCAATTATCATAACATAAAATAACAATTCTCAATAAACTTTTACTATCAAATTTCGGCGAAAATTGGATGATTACCTTAACTAAATGAAGACTGAGAATACAAATTTATTCCAATTTTACAATCTAAGAATGTTTCTACTAATGTTTTATGGCATTTTGATTTTATTCTATTTCCAAAATATTTTAATAAATAAAAAATGCAGTTTAAGCCCATTCCTTCATAAATATTGTTAATTTATAAAATATCGTCTGCTTTAGAAATATTGAACATATTACAAAATTATGTAACAAAACAAAAATAGAACAAGAAAAGTAGAACATTTATTCTAACTTACAACTTCACTGCAAAATTGGTAAATTTTGATAAATTATATAAGAAATCGTTTGGTTGGTTACAATACGCCCAAGCGATATTTGATTTCATGATTTATATTGACAAGCATCTGAATTATTTAATTAGCAGCAATTATTCACGTGATACTTTAGTTCTGGTAAATTAGTACAAAGTGTCTGACGGAACAAAACTCTATGCATACATAACAGAGTATGAAAAAAAAACATTTGAATTAAATTTACAAATATCTATTTAGAATTCTACAACCCTAAGAGTGCTTGCCCATATACTGAATGTTAAAAAGTATCGCTTTTACGTACTTCGAATAATAAAACCAGGCATCGAATTATACACTACAGCTTACACCTATACCTATATCGTCCCCGACCAATTAAAAATATTAGGTTGGAAATACACTGAAGTGACAAAAGTCATGGGATAGCAATATGCAAATTTTCAGATGGCAGTAGCATCGCGTAGAACAGGTATAAATGCGCAGTGCTTTCGCAGAGCTTTCATTTCTGTTCAAGTTATTCATGTGAAGAGGTTTTGACGTGATGATGACCGCACGACGGGAATTAACAGACTTTGAACGCGGAATGTTAGTTGGAGCTAGACGCATGGGTCATGCCCTTTCGGAAATCGTTAGGGAATTCAACATTCCCAGATCCACTGTGTCAAGAGTGTGCCGAGAGTATGAAATTTCAGGCATAACATCCCACCATGGACAGCGCAGTGGTCGACCGCCTGCACTTAACGACCGAGACCGGCGACGTCTGCAAAGAGTCGTAAATTCTAACAAACAAGCAACACTGCTTCAAATAACCGCAGAAATCAATGTGGGACGTACAAGGGACTTGTCTGTTAGAACTGTGCGGAGAAATTTGGCTTTCTTGGGCTATTCCAGCAGAAGACAGACTCGAGTGCCTTTACCGACAGAACAACATCGCTTGCAGCGACTCTCGTGGGCACGTGAGCATATCGGTTGGTCCCTAGATGAATGGAAAACCGTGGCCTGGTCCGATGAGTCACGATTTCAGTTGGTAAGAGCTGATGGTAGGGTTCGAGTGTGGCGCAGACCCCACGAAGCCATGGATCCAAACTGTCAGCAAGGCATTGTTAAAGCTGGTGGTGGCTACGTAACGGTGTGGGCTGTGTCTTCATGGCATGGACTTGGTCCTCTGGTGTAACTGGACCGAACATTGACTGGAAATGCTAATGTTCAGCTACTTGAAGATCACTTGCAGCCATTCATGTACCCAAACAACGATGGGATTTTTATGGATGACAATGCGCCATGTCACCGGGCCACAACTGTTCGCGATTGGTTTGAAGAACATTCTGGACAATTCCAACGAATGATCTGGCCACCTAGATCGCCCGACATGAATCCCATCGAGCATTTATGGGACATCATCGAGAGGTGTGTTCGTGTCCAAAATCCTGCACCATCAACGCTTTCACAATTATGGACGTCTATCGAGACAGCATGGCTCAATATTCCTGCAGAAGACTTCCAACGACTTGTTCAGTCCATGCCACATCGAGTTGCTGCACTTCGCCGGGCGAAAGGAGGGCCGACACGATATTAAGGGGTATCCCATGACTTGTCACTTCAGAGTATAATAAAAAAAAAATAAGAATTTTCTTAATTATAAAATTATAGAATTACACTAAAACTTAATTCAGAAAAAAGTATGGCATTATATTAAATAACTAACATAAGCAGGAATCAACTGAAAAGTTTACAATACAAGATTGAAAAAGAGTTATAGTTATAAATATGAAATGAAAATATTGTATGGAATTTTGCACGAAATAGTATATTCTATAGACTGAAGATTCTCATAAGATAACAAAACGCTATTGTTTAAAAGTAATACTGGTAAGAAAAATCATTTATAGTAATTTTTATAATTACATAATTATGTTGTTGTTTCTTTTCCCAGTTGGTCGACAACAACATCTAGACCAAGTCCATGGACCCGTGTTTTCTCAAGCAATGGGAAAACTACTCCAGAACATGATAAAGGGTTAAAAAATGCAGCTTCTTTTTGCCCTTGATCTTACAGAACAAAGACATTGGGAACCCAAATTGAAAAGTTTGACTTTACCTCTCCCGCTTATACAGGCGGACAGCGGTCACCCATTTTAGTCGCCTTTTACAGCATGCATTGGCTATAGTGGGGCTATTCTAACCCGGATCCATATGGAGGATTATAATTAAAGTTCCACTTTCAAAATGCTGTACAAAAAAGAACCACTCATCTCAAAGTTGAACTGAAAATACTTGAAGGAGAAAACGATATGGCATTAAACAAAAAGTTCCAAAAACAGTTCCATCCAATTTGGTATGACCTTAACGTGATGGATGGACTTTCCTCTAACAGAGTCACAACTGTTGAATGACTTGGAAGTAATTTTTTTTCCCGTCAAGATACTGAAACAACCAGAACATTGAACACTACAGTTGGCTTAATGTGCAACTTAGCCCAAATACTTTGTAATTTCGATTCAAAATATCACTGGCAGTCGAATTCACTTTCATTTTGCCGCTTGCAGTGCAATCTTTTAATACACCTTTGGAACTTTCTTTTGATGCCGTACCGTTTCCCGCTTCTTCAAGTATCTTCAGTTCAAATTTGAACTCATTGTGAAGAGTGATTCTTTTTTCAATTCCTTCTATTAGCTCACACTCTCCCTATGTATATCTTGTTCAAATTTTTAATCATTAAAAAAATACTTTCTATTCATCCACAAAAGTTCAAATACATTTTTTTGAACTTGTAGTGGATGACACTTGCTGTTAATACAGATTTTTCAAATATTAATTTAGTAAAATTTAATTAATTTAATTTTTTTTTAGATTTAAGTTGCATATATCTACCAATAGATGGTGCCAGATAAACTTAAATAATGAATGAAAATTATTTATAAAGGACTTTCAGCAATATAGTGAAAACAAAAGTAGGAATTGACTTAAAAATTTTTTTTTTATATATTAGTTTTTACAGCATTTTATAAAGTGTGACTTCAATTATAATCACCCTGTATGTATTTTTTAATAACTCCTTAAAAAATACAGATATGTATCTGATCAGTATACTTTTATAACTGTATCAAATATTAATAAAGAAATACCTGCGCATTACATTTAGTTATACTACACTTAATACGGGACATTGATTTCAGTATATCTCGTGATTGGCTGCACTGCAGTATAAATAAAGAGAACCCAGCTGCAGCAGATAAAAGAATGATTGCCAAAGGCTCACTAAATTAAATTACGGGATGGGTTTTACGAAGTCTTTTCTGTGCGTAAACAATTCAGGTATCGCTGTTTCTTGGAAGCGAAAGAAGTTTTCTGGGAAATATGTCTTTTACATCCAGTCATGGTAATGTACTTGGCCTTTTTTTTGTAAGAAGATAGTTAAGGTAACGAGAATTTTGTTTAGCAATTCCTTCAAGTCCCAAAATAAATTTTTAATAAACAAGTTTTGTAAACATTTTTGAAGAATTGCTTTCAAATAAATAATTGATTAGATAAGAAACGATAAAAAAAAAGTTTAGTTGTAGTTTTTAATTTGCATATTTACCAAACATTTAAGGTAAACAAAAAATTTGATTAAAATTTTATAACAAAAAAAAATGGGTCGTATTTGAATTCTTAATTTTTATAAGTTCAAAATATATTAATAGACAATTATAATAAATTGAAATTTTTTCTCTCCAATGTTCAAATATCATTTATATATTATATTCTTAAATGATATTTGAACATTGGAGAGAAAAAATTTCAATTTATTATAATTGTCAATCATTTTAAATATTGATAAGACGCAATTAAAAATTTTTCACGATGAAGTGCTTAAAATTTAATGTGGATTATTCATAAAAAATTTTGTATTAAATTTTATTATAACCAGTTGTTATTTCATACATGTTTGCTATATGGTAAATAACTATATAAAGTTTAAAAATATGTAAATTAGATTTGATTGATTGAAGAATTTTATTAGAGAACTTATTCGAATGTAATAAAAATTAAGATGAATATAAACCATAATAATTACTTTTCTCGAATCATTAGAATTCATAGCTTATTTAAATATTATTAAATTATTCTAAATTTTTAAATACATGTATACAGAAAGTAAGTATGTTTAGTAAAATTTAAATTAACTAGTGTAACCATGATTCCTCCTACACACTGGGAAGGGCGTTCAGGAGAAATGGTTAATCCGCCTCGAGAGACTCACCCAAGAGGAAATACAGCGCAATCAGCGCTCCCGTTGAAAAATCTTAATTTTATAGCCTCTTATCCCGAAAGGAAATATATTTAGCGCATCCTGCTCGTAGCCGAATTTCCGGTTTTCGGCTTAAAAGGGAAATCCTTCCACGAATCTATAATTATCTGCCTTTAAATGTGTTACACATTATATGCCTCTAACTGTATGAGTGTGTAAGTAAGGATGCGTGTTCTCAAACTAACTACCGCGTCTCAAATAACTTAACCAAAACAATCCATTTACAATCTGGTTGTCCAACCTGGACTTTACAGTAGCTCTTTTATTACACCAAAATATCACAGAAAAGTGGCTGTTTAAAAGGGTATCCCATTGCAAAATATCTGAATACGCCGAATGTATAACCTGAAGCTGTGAATTCCACAGAAATCGTCCTTTGATACCAATAATTTTATCATTATTGATTCTATATCCTTTGCACTCACAATATCTTTAAAAAATCGTAAATTTCTTTGCTGAGTTGCCGAAGATCTAATCAATATAGAAGCATAATCAACTTTTGTCAAATCTTTAGAATTCAGAATTTTTTTTCCCTCACGTGATTAAATCATTCTGAAATTTTTTTTAAATAATTAATTTTGATACATAAATCTTGTTAAGTGAAATTTAAATTCAGCAGCACTTTTATTTTACCAAAATATCACAGTGAAAATTTGTCTGCTTAAAAGGATATCATAATTCAAAATATCTGAATAAGTTGAATGTATAACATGAAGCTGTGAATTCCACAAATCTTTCTTTGATATCAATAATTCGATCATCATTTGTTCTATGGCCTTTACCCTTACAATATCTTTATAAATTCGTAAATTTCTCTACTGGGTTTGGCGACTAATCAACATACAAACATAATCAACTTTTGTCGAATCATTAGAATTCATAATTATTTTTAGATATGATCAAATCATTCTGAAATTTTTTAAATAATTAATTTCTATACAGAAACCATGCTTAGTGAAATTTAAATTCAGTGGCACGTTTATTACACCAAAATATCACAGAAAAAATTTGTCTGTTTAAAAGTATATCATATTTCAAAATACCTGAATACGCCGAATGTATAACATTAAACTATGAATGTCACAGAAATAATTCTTTGATACCAATAATTCTATCAACATTGATTCTAAAGCTTTCACACTCGCAATATCTTTAAAAATTCGTAAATTTCTCTACTGACTTTGGCGACTAATCAACATACAAACATAATCAACTTTTCTCAAATCTTCAGAATTCCTTTAGATAGGATTTTAATCATACCAAATTTTAATCATAACAAATCATAGAAAAATCAACAGCCAGATTTTCTTCGTAATATTTTGGTGTAATTAATAGTACTACTGAATTTAAATTTAACTAAGCATCCTTTCTGTGTCGAAATAATTTATTTAAAAAAAAGTCAGATGTTTTAAATTTGGCTGTTTAAAAGTATATTATAATTCACCTACCTGAATATGCCGGATGTATAACATGAAACTATGAATTCCACAGGAATCATTCTTTGATTCCAATAATTCTATAATCATTCATTCTATAGCCTTTACACTCACAATATATTTAAAAAATCCTAAATTTCTTTGCTGAATTGACGAAGATCTAATCAACATACAAACATAATCAACTTTTCTCGAATCATTAGAATTGATAATTATTTTTAGATATGATCAAATAATTCTGAAATTTTTTAAATAATTAATTTCTATACAGAAACCATGCTTAGTGAAATTTAAATTCAGTGGCACGTTTATTACACCAAAATATCACAGAAAAAATTTGTCTGTTTAAAAGTATATCATATTTCAAAATACCTGAATACGCCGAATGTATAACATTAAACTATGAATTCCACAGAAATAATTCTTTGATTCCAATAATTCTATCAACATTGATTCTAAAGCTTTCACACTCACAATATCTTTAAAAATTCGTAAATTTCTCTACTGACTTTGGCCACTAATCAACATACAAACATAATCAACTTTTCTCGAATCTTCCTTTATATATGAATAGAATTCCTTTAAATATGATTTTTATCATACCAAATTTTAATCATGACAAATCATAGCAAAATCAACAGCTAGATTTTCTTCGTAATATTTTGGTGTAATTAATAGTAATACTGAATTTAAATTTCACTAAGCATCCTTTCTGTGTCGAAATAATTTATTTCAAAAAAAGTCAGATGTTTTAAATTTGGCTGTTTAAAAGTATATTATAATTCACCTACCTGAATATGCCGGATGTATAACAGGAAACTATGAATTCCACAGGAATCATTCTTTGATTCCAATAATTCTATCATCATTCATTCTATAGCCTTTACACTCACAATATCTTTAAAAAATCCTGAATTTCTTTGTTGAATTGCCGAAGATCTAATCAACATAGAAATATAATTAACTTTCGTCAAATCTTTAGAATTCAGAATTTTTCTAGATATGATTAAATCATTCTGACAATTTTTTTAATAATTAATTTTGATACAGAAATCATGCTTAGTGAAATTTAAATTCAGTGGCACATTTATTACATCAAAATATCACAGAAAAAATTTGTCTGTTTAAAAGTATATCATATTTCAAAATACCTGAATATGCCGAATGTATAACATTAAACTATGAATGTCACAGAAATAATTCTTTGATACCAATAATTCTATCAACATGGATTCTAAAGCTTTAACACTCCCAATGTCTTTAAAAATTCGTAAATTTCTCTACTGACTTTGGCGACTAATCAACATACAAACATAATCAACTTTTCTCGAATCATTAGAATTCAGAATTCCTTTAGATAAGATTTTAATCATAGCTAAATCAACAGCCAAATTTTATTTGTAATATTTTGGTGTAATTAAAAGTGCTACTGAATTTAAATGTCACTAAGCATGCTTTCTGTGTCGAAATGATTTATTTCAAAAAAATTCAGAATGACTTAAATTTGTCTGTTTAAAAGTATATCATAATTCAGCTACCTGAATATGCCGGATGTATAACATGAAACTGGAATTTCCCACTTTGGAATTCACAGTTTCATGTTATTCCAAAGTTTCATGTTCCCCATGGAATTGGAATCCAAGAAATATTTCTTTGTTTCCAAAAATTCTATCAACATTGTTTCTAAATCTTTTATCCTCACAATGCCTTTGAAAGTTCATAAATTTATCTATTGAGTTGCCGAAGATCTAATCAACATACAAACATAATCAACTTTTATCGAATCATTAGAATTCAGAATATTTTTTTTATATGATTAAATAAATAATTTTGATACAGAAAACAGACTTGGGAAATTTAAATTTAGTAGCAATTTTATTACACCAAAATATCAGAGAAAATTTGTCTGTTTAAAAGTATATCATAACTCACCTATCTGAATATACCGGATGTTTAACATGAGGCTACGAATTCCACAGTAATCATTCTATGATACCAATAATTCTATTATTATTGATTCTATAGCCTATACACTCACAATACCTTTATAATTTCATAAATTCCTCTACTGAGTTTGGCGACTATGCAACATACAAACATAATCAACTTTTCTCAAATCTTTAGAATTCAGAATTCCTTTTAGATATAATTAATAAATTCTGAATTCTTTTTAAATAAATAATTTTGTAGAGAAAATTTATCTGTTTAAAAGTATATCATAATTACCTACTTGAATATGTCGGATGCATAACATGAAGCTGTGAATTCCCGCAGAAATAATTCTTCGATTCCAATAATTCTATCAACATTGATTCTAAAGCTTTCACCCTCACAATGCCTTTGAAAGTTCGTAAATTTCGCTACTGAGTTGCCAAAGAACTAATCAACCTCCCACCATAATCAAATTTATCAAAAGTCTTTACTTCCCTTCAGAGTATTTCCCTCGAGAACCTAAAACTGCTTTCCTTTTAAAATAAATCATAATGCCGTCAGAACAATATTCTCGTTAATAGATTCATAATTCTTAAGCTGAATTTTGGGCGGGAAAACTTCTCGCGCTCAATTTAATAAATCATTCTGGAAGGAATGGAAAATTTTTCGCCATGACGAGAGTTGGATTAAGAGAGTTTGTTTAGATTTGTTCAGCGATATTGGTATTTATTCGATGAAAAATATTTGCCGATATTTCGGGATTTCTGAAAATCCAGTCTTTTCAGTGTTTGTTTGATAAATAGCGTGGGATATTCAGTATTGTTCATAATTAGTATTGTTGATTGAATATGAATGGTGGATTATTCAGTATATTTTTCTAAAGATACTACTGTGCCCAAAAAGTAAAACTTTTTTTTTTCTTTTCAGAATTTCTTTATTTGTTCTTCCAAATTTATTTCATCGCCTTCAAAGTAATCCCTTCTGGACACAATGCACTTATGCCAACTTTTTTCCCAATCACCAATGCATGCTAAAAATCCATCGGCAGGGATGACCTTCAAAGCGCGCGGCGATTCACGTTGAATCTCTTCAATCGACTCCCCTGAGTGGTCGTTTGAGGCACAAAATGGAATTGGCCGATACTTTTGAATTTCCAACATCATTACCAAGGTCTCTAATTGTAAATTGACGGTTTTCAAGCACCAAATCTTTAATTTGTTAGACATGAGCTTCGTCGGTTTATGTGGATGGTCGACTTGTGGGCTCTTCGTCTTCAGCGTGTTCTCTGCCTTCTTTGAACTGTTTATACCACTTCTAAAAATTTATTTCTAATATAGGAATGCTCACCGAATGTCTTCTGCAACATTCTATACGTTTCCGCAAACAAAATTTAATGCAAGTTCTTTGTTCAATTCATTCAGACATTTCAAAAATCGCCGGAATTACTTTTAGCGTCTGACAAAGCCAAGCGTAACTCAAACACTAATGAATATTTTGACGTCAAATATCACACAGAAGTCAAGGTCATTGCTAGCAACCTAAAAAAGAAAAGTAATTGATATTCCATAATCCCCGGGAATTTTAAATTGAAAATTGGTCTTACTTTTCGGCACAGTAGTACTATCGAGAATAGTAGACGATTGAAATTTTCTTTTATTTGTTTATGATTGTAAGTTAATTTTATTATGTTTGCAAATATATCACGGGTAATTTACATTGTTTCAACTGTATTTATCCTGTCATATCGGAGATGCAGCCCCCAGGGTCTAAATAGCTCTAAAAGAATACGTCAACCAAAAGATTGAATGAAAACTATTGAATGGACTATTTCATTTTTTTTTTTTTTTTTTTTTTTTTGTTGTTAATTATTTATTTTGATCAGAACATTTTTGACAAATAATTTTCAAATTTCGAATCAGTTTATTTAATTAATACTATAAAAATATGTTTTATAAATATATTTAATGTTGTAACATTTATGAAAATAAAATATTGTTAACTTATCACATTAAGAATAGTATAAAACGAAATTGAATTCAGTCAAATAATATTTAGAAAATACTTAGAATTCAGATTGCAAATGCATAGAATTCAGTTTCTCGATGATATTTAGAAATGTTTAAAAAAATGTTGCTGTTTTTTTCTAATGCAGCCTGCAAATACATAGACAGTTGTCTTTATGTCATAAGCAAAGGTTGCACCGACGTTACTCACTTAGCACTACAAAGGGGATGAATGAAGATTAGCTACGGACGTGGAGAAACAATACACCCGCAATAGTGTACGATCCTATTAAACCGGGACCTACGTTTTAAAGTGGATTCCGAACCACTACAAGCATCCATAGCACCGTCGGGACTCGAACCGGAAACCTGTGGTACCGAGCACCAGAGCCATCAGACCCCATAATGCTTATTGTAATGTATAATAAATAATGTTAATGCTTAATGTAATATATAGTAAATAATGTTTAATGTAATGCATAATAAATAATGTTTAAATTTAAATATTTTCTAATGTAATCTATACCCAACACAAAATAAAATTCATTTATTTACCTGCTTCCTTTTTTTATTACCCATAAAATTATACATATTTTTTTCGAGAGCGGAATTTTTTATTTCTTTGATTAATTATTTTGTCCTTGACCACTTTCAAACTTGCTTATTGGTTATATTTTTTTTAAATATCTTTCATGAGCTATTCTTATTGGTTTATTTAAATTTGATTCGCGAGCTTTTTATACATAATATTTTTAATTTTTTCACAAGATAATATTCATATTATTAAATAATGTAAAATTATTCTAAAAGATCGTCTGGTGAAAGCAAAGACAATTTTATTTCAAAGCGAAGATAAAATATTTCATGAAAAAAAAATCGTTTGGGATTCTATTTTTTTTTTTTTTAATTGCAGTTATGCGTTTTTTTTCTTACGTTAAATTTTAAATTTTATGGGTAATCAGTACATCGGCTCAGATGATTATTATTATTATTATTTGTTCTTGATTTTACATGTTTCTCCTATAATATCGACTAATTACTATTATTTATCTTATTCATTTTGTATTAGACGAAATTTATTTTCATCATTTTGTGGCAGGTGTGTATTTATTTATTTTATTCATTTTATGGCAGACGAGTATTTATTTATTTATTTTATGACATACGAATATTTACTTATTTATTTTATTCATTTTATGACAGACGAGTATTTATTTATTTATTTTATTCATTTTGAGGCAGACGAGTATTTATTTATTTATTTTATGACATACGAATATTTATTTACTTATTTTATTCATTTTATGACAGACGAGTATTTATTTATTTATTTTATTCATTTTACGACAGTATTTATTTATTTATTTTATGAAATACGAATATTTATTTATTTATTTTATTCATTTTATGGCAGACAAGTATTTATTTATTTATTTTTATGACATACGAATTTATTTACTTATTTATTTTTTATTCATTTTATGACAGACGAATATTTATTTATTTATTTTATTCATTTTATGGCAGACGAGTATTTATTTATTTATTTTATTCATTTTGTGGCAGACGAGTATTTATTTATTTATTTTATGACATAGGAATATTTACTTATTTATTTTATTCATTTTATGACAGACGAGTATTTATTTATTTATTTTATTTTTTGATTATTTATTTATTTATTTTATTCATTTTGAGGCAGACGAGTATTTATTTATTTATTTATTTTATTCATTTTATGACAGACGAGTATTTATTTTTTTTTTTTATTCGTTTTGAGGCAGACGAGTATTTATTTATTTATTTTATGACATACGAATATTTATTTATTTATTTTATTCATTTTATGACAGACGAGTATTTGTTTATTTATTCTATTAATTTTATAACAGACGCGTATTTATTTATTTATTTTATTCATTTTGTGGCAGAAGAGTATTTATATTTTATTTTATTCAGTTTGTAGCAGACGATTATTTATTTATTTTTTTATATAGAATTTTTTTTTCTTTTAAATTTGGAATGTGAATAATACATTAAAAATACCTTTTTTCTTTTAAAATTTATTAACATTTAATCGACTGTTTTTTTGTTTGTTTCTTGCTTTAATGAATAAATCGAGAGATAGAGGTACAGAATATCGCAATTAGGCATTCCGATATTGTGTAAAAGAGAAAAAAATCCGATTCCATTCCAAAACTTGCTCTGCAATTTGATTACGACTACATATTTTAACTGTACTGTACTGTACTATAGTTTAATTGCCTGACATATGAGTTCGCAATATGAACAATATGTGAAGGATTAATCACTTAAAAGAGGATGTGTATTAAGATTCAAAGGACAAGAATCATTAAAACAAAGGATTGCTCGATATTTACATCAGAGCAATGTAACCCCTTCAGTATTATTGGCAGTAATAGCTGAAGCATGGCAGAACGCAGCGTCATGGAGGCAGCAATCGACCTCTGGAAACAATAGAGCGTGAAGTCAAAGCTGTCACAGTACTAATGTAACTGGCAAGGTCCATTTGCCTAGGGAGGGATCTGAGTTCATGGCTCCCATTGCTTTGATTACCCTTCACTTGCGCCCGCCGACAATACTATTAACAGTATTGCCGTGCTTGTTCGATCTGGAATCTCTCTGACTGGAGCATGAGTCTGACTCCGAATTAACTTCAATATCCTGTTAAGAAATGTCTGGAGACATCCACAACAGTGAGAAAGAAATAATTTAACTTTTGACTAAAATCTAGATTTATAGAAGTCCAGATTGCCATTTCATTTGATAATCAGATACATTTTGGCTACCAGTCATCCTTTAAGACCTTATCATAGGTTTTGTTTCGTTACTTTTAGGTTTGTTACTATTTTTCGTGAAGTAAACCACTGTTGTCACCCAAATAATGACTTCATCGCTGTGCGATCTTTCAACTTGCATGGGCCTGAATGGTCGAGAGGCTAGCGCGCTGTCGCTCGGTGCCACAGGTTTCGAGTTCGAGTCCCGGCGGTGCCATGGATGTTTGTAGTGGTTCGGATTCCAATTTAAGCCGTAGGTGCCGGTCTCCTATGACTGTAAGAGCGTCGCGGAGCAAAAGTCATACTTCTACCTACGGGTGCTCCATCACAACAGAAGCTGCCCCTTTCCCTCCCCACATGAATAGATAACTCATGGGATTTCCGTCCCGCACAGCTGTACATTGAGGATTAGTCAACAACAACAACTTGCGTACTCCGTATCTGAATTGTACGAAGCATTATATGGGTCCTTTTGTGGTAAACAATCAAGAAAGCACAGTTTGTGAATACATGAATTTTCTCCCGCGTAAACAAATATATCGAAGATCCATATCGAAAACTTATTGTATAAGTCCAGTTTGCTTACTGTTGAAGGCAACAAAATAAGTCAGTGATATATTTGCTTTATAATGCAGCTGTAATGAGGATATTCTACCTCCCAGTTGTCTCTATACATTGTGTTCGCGCCAACGCGCAAGGATACCCCTAGCGGCGAAAAAAGTGTGTGTACGCATGCGCCTGCGAGCGCATAAGTGTGAGTCTTCAGTGTAATGCCAGAGAGGCAAGAGTGAACATCACGGCTGCGAGTGGCTGTGACTGTCATGTAAATAAATCGTTGTTAAGTTTTCATTGTGATTACTTATTGTGTGAGTGTGATACAGTCCGCTTGTGAAAGAAAACATGTATGAGTGGTGTCAGTGCTATTGACGAAAACACATTGCATTACGCACTTACATTACAGAAAAGGTCTTGCAACATGCATTAATCATTTCTATTGATTGTCTTCATTCTTATCAAATATTTCTCTGACCATCTAGGTCATTAGATCTTTCCCCAATATAGGCATATTTAGAAAAAATGATCAATGACAATAGTTATCTAAAATATTCATTTTTCAAAGAAGTGACTTTGGCTTGTCCCATAGGCCGAAACTAAATTTTTCGTTTATTCCCATACTATTTAGCAGGCATTAGTTAGTGTTAAATATAAGAAAACATTAATTTCTAATAAAATTAGTGTAGTTATCAAACTATAACATCAAGCATTTATTATAATATCATATCAAATTATAAATTTTGATATTTATTTGTTTAGAATTATCATGATTATTATAAAAGATTGTTATTTTTAGATAGTTTGGTTCTATATCAATTAACGGATATATTTTTTAAGAAAAAAAAATGGTTCATAATTTATGAGTGAAAATATTTTTCCATCTTGAACTGGCAGAGATATCAATCGTCTTAACCGGGTATTAAATTTTTAATAATAAAAAAACATATAGATGGCGCTACAAACTCTTTTTCAATAAATGGAAAGATAAAGAAAAATTTCTGAGTGGATTGAAGAAAAAAAATTATAATATTCTTGAAATTTGTAGCATTTTATTGCTATTATGATAATTATAAGCAAATGTCACTGTTTAATTTTTAAAGTAATATTGGTTTCTTTTTTCTGAGATTGTTTGGTATTATATCGAATAACGGACTATAAATTTATTTGCTAAAATGTTTTTCATCCTAAACTGGCTAAAGATATGACACATCTTATTCCACTATTAACCTTTTAATAAACAAGTAATATAAAAAAAATTTTTTTGAAGTTAATTCCTACTTTTTTTCACTATATTGCAGAAAGTCCTTTATAAATAATTTTCGTTCATTTTCTAAGTTTATCTGGCGCCATCTATTGGTAGATAGATGCAACTTAAATCTAAAAAAAAATTAAAATTAATTAATTAAATTTAATTACTGAACTAATATTTGAAAAAACTGTATTAACATCCCGTGTCATCCACTACAAGTTAAAAAAAATGTATTTGAGCTTGAGTGGATGAATAAAAAGTAATTTTATTAGCGATTGAAAATTTGAACAAGATGTGTATAGGGAGCTAACAGAAAGAATTGAAAAATAAATAAATAAAAAGGAACTTGAAATAGATTTCGCTACGAACACTGTTTTTAAGTGGACGAGGTAAAGATAAATTTTTGACTGAATGGAAGAAAGTTATTTTGAAACAATTTTGAAATTTGAAGCATTTATTGTATATTTCTTTATATCATTATACAGTTTGTATTACAGATATTGCATTGCAAAATAAAAAAAAAATGCGTGACTTCCTCTTAATAAGAATGATGAACGGAACGATTAATTTTTACTAATTTTTATGAAAAACTAGCTAAACTTTATTATACTAAAATGTTACCATAAATATATATATATTTATCATTTTTATAATTATATAAAGAACACATTAAATAAATGGTTATCAAGAAAAAATTTCTTTTAAGACGAATTTAATTAATAAAATTTAATTTATAAAGGATTTGACAAATATATATTAGAATAAACAAATATGAAAAATGTTGAACAAGTTTTTAATAAATAATAAAATAAAAAAGTTTTAGTAACTCTTGTATTAAAAGTAAAGTGAAAATAACAAAATTCAGTAATCATTTAAATAAATAAAGTTAAAACTGTAAACTTATGTTCATAAAAGGCATTAATTAGATTTCGAAATTTTGAATCGAAGAGTTGTATCCTAAATTTTGAATTTATACTTTTTTAGAAATGGTAAGCAATAACAATGTATTTCTATTAATTTTTTATTTCATAATGCCCTATACTTATAGAAATAAAATTCAAAATAAATCATGCATAAAAAACAAAATAAATATTAAACTCATCTTTATTTAAATTGAAATTACATTTTGTTTAATTTCAACAAAATAATAAGTTGGAAATTTTTGAATTTAATGCACCACAGACTCACAAAATACAAAACAAGATTTTATCAAATTTAATAAAAATCAAACAACTGTTTCTGATAAAGATTATTTTTATTTGTTAATTCAAACATGAAAACCTTTATTTTTTTTTTGAAATTTTGAATTCAATAAAATATATTGAATAGAGAGAGATTTAAGTATGAATGTGTATAAATAAAGTTAAGGAATAAATGAATGTTTTATTTGTGGCATATTTAAAATTAATAATTAAAGCTTCTTAATGTATTTCTGCTCTTCATAATTTCTTAAATGCACTTCAAAATGAATAGTAATAAAAAATATTTTAAATATTTATCAAAATTGAAAATATTTTCTCTTTAAATAAAAATTGTTTGATCGTTATATTTGTTTTCTTTTAAATTATAAATATTTCATAAAAGGAATAGTTCAATTTAATTTATTTCGAATTAATTAATTTGGTTAAAAATATGTTTTAATCTTTAAACGAGAATCAAAGATAATTAAATTACGATTTTAAAATAAATGGCAATAAAATAAAAATACAAAGTTAAAAAACACAAATATAATCCGAAAGGTTTAAAAAAAAATATATATATTTTAGTACACATTTTATTTGATAGTTAATCTATATAGTAATTTTCTAATTTTTAATATATTTATTTTACAAAAATTTCCTATACATTTGTTCATATTTTTCTATCTAATTCATTCTTTTTTGTACATACATTCACTCCATATTTTTTTTGTAATGGACATTGTTTATTCATAAATTCATTATAATATTAAAAAAAAATTAATAACCATTTTCTATTATATGTTTACAATATTTAATAATGAATAAAACGACGGTTTTTGTTTACATTGACATTTATACTCTAGTACCCGAAAACTAGTTTATAATACAATATAAATAATTAATATCAATATTATTTATGCTAATTTTTAAGTGGAAGTATTTATTTACACAATATGTTTGTTTATAAAAGCTAAAATGTAGTCTTTTGTTATTTACAACTAAAAAGATCCAACTCAGCAATATTGTTCTTTATTCTAAAGAATAAAATAAAATAAATACATACAATATAAATATTTTATGTCCTCATTATTAATTTAACTGTTTGTAGAATTCTCTGAATATGATTTGCAATTATTGCTCTGAAATAATGCATGAATAACATACAATCAACATGATGGCAGACTTCATAAATATTTGATTATCCTTACCAATTTCAAAAATTATGGTAAAATTAGAAGCGAAAACATATTTGTAAATGCGTGCGTGTATTTGATTAATTATGCAGTTTTCAAAGTATTTAAAACATGAGGTATTGATTCAGAAATATTTCACGCTATTGTTTTTCATCAACAACATGAAATAATATGTTATTTTTTCGTAAAAAAGTTTTCGTAAGTTCGTAAAGAAGTTTAAAAATATAGATAAAATTTTCTTAAGAATAATTTTTGGATTTTTACATTTTATTTTCTCTATTTAATTATTTCAGCAAAACTTTAAAAGTAACATTTTGTGCAATAAATTATCTCTGCACTCGAAATTTGCAAGTATCTTGATTAGAGTTTTCAGATTTTGTCTTCTTTATAAATAATACAGAATTTTGCTCCTTCTGTGAGAGCCTGAATGGACGAGTGGCTGGCGCTCGGTACCACAGGTTTCGGGTTCGAGTCCCGGCGCCACCCATGGATGTTTGTAGTGGTTCGGAATCCACTTTACACCGTAGGTCCTGGTCTAATAGGATCGTAGAGCGTTGCGGGGCATTGTTATTCCGCGTCCGTGGCATATCTTCAAGTTACACGCGCCCCCTGGGTAATGCAAAGTGAGTAACGTCTGTGCAGCGCTTGCCTTAAGCTGTAAAAGCTGTAAAGGCTGCTTTACCACGCTGTCTAAGTGTTTGCCAGCTGCATTAGAAAAAAGAATGCTCCTTCTGTTAATATTTCTATTCACCAAACAAAACCTTAACATATCTCTGTTTCATTAATTTTTCTTTAATAATTTTATTTGACCTTTTGCATTTTATTTTCTCTATATTAATGTTTGAGCCAAACTTTTAAAATAACATTTTGTGCTTAAAATTATCTCCTCTCTCGAAATTGGAAAATATCTTTATTAGTCTTTTCAGTTTTTATCTGCTTTGTAAATAACCATGAATTTTGTTCCTCGTATTTACTATTTTATTCACCTATTTGGTCACATTTTAAGATTTTTGAACATTAGCAAATGTCTATTTCATTAATTATTTTCTTGAAAAATAAATTAATCTGATCTTTTACATTTTATTTTCTCTATTTCATTTTTTCAGCCTATTTTTAAATTAATATTTTGTGCTTTCAATTATATCCTCTCTCGAAAAAAAAAATTATGGAACTTATTACAAAACACTATACAGTGTTTTCAAATAATTATTTTTTCAAAGAAATTCAAATATTTTAAAATTTGGCTGACCATTGTTAGTAACAAATCTTTTATGGAATTACCAGTTGTTATTAGCATGCACTTTATAAAACTAGCTTTGATAAAAACGATTTTCTCATTAAAATTATAACAAAATTTCTCTGAAAAAAGCATTTTTAATTAATATAATAAAGTACCATAATACCATAAAATACTCCACTCTATAAAAATAAAGCTAAGCTAAATCACCAAATATAAAAAAAATGGCCACAATGCACATTTCGGCACGTCTTTCTTCCAGCAAAGCAGTTATTAAAGAACGAACAAAATTGAATTTTTCTGTCCAAAAGAATTTGAATCTACCTTGTGCGCTTCTAATCAGAAATAAGAGTTTATCCCAATTTGAGTTAGGGAAAAACTCTTATTTCTGATGGAGAAAAAATCAAACAAAAGATTTCAAAGGGAAAAAAACAAAAAAAGGGAAAAATATTTAGAAGAAAATCAAGAGCAAGTTAAGAATTCTTATAAGTGTGAATTTAATGACTTCTTTTCCTTTTTTAGTGAGAGAAAAATTTTCGATGATAAATGAAATATGGAGTTTTGAGTAATTATTATTTACATAAGCACAAATGTTGAAGATCTCTTTTGAAGTTGCTTTTTTTTTATGCTACTGCCTCGAGATAAAATTGCTCCAACACACAGTTTAAATTAAAATGAAGTTTTTATTATGTTTAGCGCTGCGAGACATGACTTTATTTATTAATGAATCCATTGTTTGAGATTATAAATGTTTAGTATTTTCGCATTATTGTTCGGCAAGTTAAACAATGATTAGTTCTTGCTAATAATTATCTGATATAATAGGAAGTTTTTGTCTCAATTTATGTAATATTTCTGCAAAAGTCACGTAACCATAACAATATATCATATTAAAAATAAAATTATAATTTTTTGCTACATTTTAAATATTTTGATTTTAATCAAATGAAAACTATCATTTTGTAACGAAACGTTTATTTTATACCAGTATCTATGTTTCATATTTAGCTATTTTAAAACAATCCCATATTTATTTGTTAAAAAGTATTTATTGATCACGAAGCCATTAGCATTAAGCCATTAGAAGAAATTATTGATAATTAATATTTTGTTTTAATTTTTGGCTTTTTATCGAGCTTTGTATTTTACTATTTCCAACATCTTAAACAAAACAGAAGGTTATGTGTTTGAATGGTTTACTTTATGGTCATCAACATCATGAATAGCGCAACAGTCCCTGGGTGGACCAAGATCGTCTGCCTACTGGCAGATTTCGAGACAGAATGTTTTTTTGCAGGGTAGGGTTGTCAGCCTTACAACCAAAACACTCTACAGATATATTAGACCGGAACCTACTGTTTAATTCGAAACTACTACAAATTTCCATGGCACTTCCGGGACTCGAACACGAAGACTGTGGCACTAGTGCCATAGCGCTATTACTTTAAAGTAACTGTAATACATGTATGATATAGTACATGCGAGAATTATGATATATATGAGACATATGATATGGCATATGTCTGTTTCTCTCCTAAAAGACAATAGGTTAATTTGATTTTTTACATTTGATTTTTTTCTATTTCATTATTTCATCCAAACTTTAAAGGGACATTTTGTTCTTTAAATTATCTTCCTTCTCAAAATTGGAAAATATCTAGACTAGACTTTTCAGATTTTATCTACTTTGTAGATAATCAAGAATTTTGCTCCTCCTGTTTACATATCTATTCACAAAATAAAACCTCTGGAAATGTCTATTTCATAAATGATTTAATTTGAACTTTTACATTTTATTTTCTGTATTTCAGTGTGTTAGCCGACTGTTAAAGTAACATTTCGAGCTAAAATTAATTAAAAACAGCATAGTGCTTTTTAACTTATTACCAAAAAAGCCTTGATGTTTTAAAAATTTTTTCAAAGAAATTCAACATGTTTAAATTTGGCTGATCATTGTTAGTAACAAATCTTTTATGAAATTACCAGCAGTTATTAGTATGCACTTTACAAATCTTGCTTTGATAAAAACACGGGTAAAAACGATTTTCTCATTAAAAATTCTTACGAAATTTCTACAAAAAAACCATTTTTAATTAATATAATAAAGTACCCTAATACCATAAAATTATTCACTCTCTAAAAATGAAGGTAAGCTAAATCAGCAAATAAGAAAAATGTCGACAATGCACATTTGAGCACGTCTTTCTTCCAGCAAAGCAGTTATTAAAGAACGTACAAAATTGAATTTTTCTATCCGAAAGAATTTGAATCTACCTTGTGCGCTTCTAATCAGAAAGAAGAGTTTATCCCAATTTGAGTTAGGGAAAAACTCTTATTTCTGATCGGGAAAAAATTCAAACAAAGATTTCAAGGGAAAAAAACTTAAAAGTAAAAAAAGGGAAATATACTTAGAAGAAAATCAAGAGCAAGTTAAGAATTCTTATAAGTGTGAATTTAATGTCTTCTTTTCCTTTTTTAGTGAGAGGAGAAAATTCGATGAAAAATGAAATATGGAGTTTTGAGTAATTATTATTCACCTGAGCACAAATGTTGAAGATCTCTTTTGAAGTTGCATTTTTTTCTTATGCTACTGCCTCGAGATAAAATTGCTCCAACAGACAGTTTAAATTAAAATGAAGTTTTTATTATGTTTAGCGCTGCGAGGCATGACTTTATTTATTAATGAATCAATTGTTTGAGATTATAAATGTTTAGTATTTTCGCATTATTGTTCGGCAAGTTAAACAATGATTAGTTCTTGCTAATAATTATCTGATATAATAGGAAGTTTTTGTCTCAATTTATGTAATATTTCTGCAAAAGTCACGTAACCATAACAATATATCATATTAAAAGTAAAAAAATAATTTTTTGTTACATTTTAAATATTTTGATTTTAATCAAATGAAAACTATCATTTTGTAACGAAACGTTTATTTTATACCAGTATCTATGTTTCATATTTAGATATTTTAAAACAATCCCATATTTATTTGTTAAAAAGTATTTATTGATCATGAAGCCATTAGCATTAACCCATTAGAAGAAATTATTGATAATTAATATTTTGTTTTAATTTTTGGCTTTTTATCGAGCTTTGTATTTTACTATTTCCAAAATCTTAAACAAAACAGAAGGTTATGTGTTTGAATGGTTTACTTTATAGCCATCAACATCATGAATAGCGCAACAGTCCCTGGGTGGACCAAGATCGTCTGCCTACTGGCAGATTTCGAGACAGAATGTTTTTTTGCAGGGTAGGGTTCTCAGCCTTACGACCAAAACACTCTACAGCTATATTAGACCGGAACCTACTGTTTAATTCGAAACTACTACAAATTTCCATGGCACTTCCGGGACTCGAACACGAAGACTGTGGCACTAGTGCCATAGCGCTATTACTTTAAAGTAACTGTAATACATGTATGATATAGTACAAGCGAGAATTATGATATATATATGAGACATATGATATGGCATATGTCTGTTTCATTCTCCTAAAAGACAATAGGTTAATTTGATTTTTTACATTTGATTTTTTCTATTTCATTATTTCATCCAAACTTTAAAGGGACATTTTGTTCTTTAAATTATCTTCCTTCTCAAAATTGGAAAAAAATATAGACTAGACTTTTCAGATTTTATCTACTTTGTAGATAACCAAGAATTTTGCTCCTCCTGTTTACATATCTATTCACCAAATAAAACCTCTGGAAATGTTTATTTCATAAATGATTTAATTTGAACTTTTACATTTTATTTTCTGTATTTCAGTGTGTTAGCCGACTGTTAAAGTAACATTTCGAGCTAAAATTAATTAAAAACACCATAGTGTTTTTAACTTATTACCAAAAAAGCATTGATGCTTTAAAATTTTTTTCAAAGAAATTCAACATGTTTAAATTTGGCTGATCATTGTTAGTAACAAATCTTTTATGAAATTACCAGCAGTTATTAGTATGCACTTTACAAATCTTGCTTTGATAAAAACACGGGTAAAAACGATTTTCTCATTAAAAATTCTTACGAAATTTCTACAAAAAAAACATTTTTAATTAATATAATAAAGTACCCTAATACCATAAAATTATTCACTCTCTAAAAATGAAGGTAAGCTAAATCAGCAAATAAAAAAAATGGCGACAATGCACATTTGAGCACGTCTTTCTTCCAGCAAAGCAGTTATTAAAGAACGTACAAAATTGAATTTTTCTATCCGAAAGAATTTGAATCTACCTTGTGCAATTCTATTCAGAAAGAAGAGTTTATCCCAATTTGAGTTAGGGAAAAACTCTTATTTCTGATGGGGAAAAAATTCAAACAAAAGATTTCAAGGGAAAAAAAGCTTAAAAGGAAAAAAAGGGAAAAATACTTAGAAGAAAATCAAGAGCAAGTTAAGAATTCTTATAAGTGTGCGCTTAATGACTTCTTTTCCTTTTTTAGTGAAAGGAGAAAATTCGATGAAAAATGAAATATGGAGTTTTGAGTAATTATTATTCACCTGAGCACAAATGTTGAAGATTTCTTTTGATGTTTTTTTTTTTTTCTTATGCTACTGTCTCAAGATAAAATTGCTTCAGCAGACAGCTTAAATTAAAATGAAGTTTTTATTATGTTTAGAGCTGCGAGGCAGGACTTTATTTATTAATAAATCATTTGCTTAAGATTAGAAATTTTTAGTATTTTCGCATTATTGTTCGGAAAGTTAAACAATTATAAGTTCTAGGAAATAATTATCTAATATAATAGTGTTTGTTTGTCTTCTGCCTTTGTTCTTAATCTTTTTCTGACTTTTTATCGATCTATTACTTCCAAAATCTTAAACGAAAAAGAAGGTTATGTGTTTAAGTGGTTTACTTTATAATAACTGTATTATAATTTATCTTTAATTTATTTTGATCTTTATTGATCTTTTGATCCAAACATTGATCTTTAACATTAATTGATCTTTTGATCCAAACATTGATCTTTAACATTAATTGATCTTTTGATCAAAACATTGAACTTTAACATTAATTGATCTTTTGATCAAAACATTGATCTTTTACGTGTTATTGTCTCTATTTCATTGTTTTAGCGAGACTTTTAAAGAAACATTTTCTGTTTTAAAATATCTCCCTTTTCGAAATTGGAAAATATCTTGATTAGGCTCTTCAAATTTTATTTTCTGTAAACAACGAAGAATTTGATTCCTCATGTTGACATTTATGTTCATCGAAAAAAAAAAGCCATCAGTAAATGTCTGTTTCATTTATTATTTTTTTAAAAAAAAGTTGATTTGGTCTTTAACATTTTATTTCATTTATTTCATTATTTCAGGCAAATTTTTAAAGTAACATTTTGTGCTTTAAATTATTTTCCCTCGCAAAAACATATTAAGAAACTTATTGAAAAAAACACTATGCTGTTTTTAAATTATCCTTTTTTTGTTCAAAGAAATTCAAGAATTTTAAATTTGGGTGTAACAAATCTCTTATGAAATTACCAGTTTTTATTAGTATGCACTTTGCAAATCTTGCTTTAATAAAAAAGACGCGGGGAAAAACGATTTCCTCATTAAAATTCTTACGAAATTTCTAGGAAAAAAAATTTTTTAATTAATATAATAAAGTACTCCAATACCATAAAATTCTACACTTTTTATAAAAATAAAGCTAAGCTATATCAGCAAATAAAAAAAATGTCTACAATGCACATTTGAGCACGTCTTTTTTCCAGCAAAGCAGTTATTAGAGAACGAACAAAATTGAATTTTTCTATCCGAAAGAATTTGAATCTGCCTTGTGCGCTTCTAATCAGAAATAAGAGTTTATCCCAATTTGAGTTAGGGAAAAACTCTTATTTCTGATGGAGAAAAAAATCAAACAAAAATTTCAAAGGGGGAAAAATATTTAGAAGAAAATCAAGAGCAAGTTAAGATTTCTTATAAGTGTGATTTTAATGACTTCTTTTTCTTTTTTAGTGAGAGGAGAAATTTCGATGAAAAATGAAATATGGACTTTTGCGTAATTATTATTCACCTAAGCACAAATGTTGAAGATCTCTTTTGAAGTTGCTTTTTTTTTTTTTATGCTACTGCCTCGAGATAAAATTGCTCCAACAGACAGTTTAAATTAAAATGAAGTTTTTATTATGCTTAGCCCTGCGAGACATGATTTTATTTATTAATGAATCAATTGTTTGAGATTATAACTGTTTAGTATTTTCGCATTATTGTTCGGCAAGTTAAACAATGATTAGTTCTTGCTAATAATTATCTGATATAATAGGAAGTTTTTGTCTCAATTTATGTAATATTTCTGCAAAAGTCACGTAACCATAACAATATATCATATTAAAAGTAAAAAAATAATTTTTTGTTACATTTTAAATATTTTGATTTTAATCAAATGAAAACTATCATTTTGTAACGAAACGTTTATTTTATACCAGTATCTATGTTTCATATTTAGATATTTTAAAACAATCCCATATTTATTTGTTAAAAAGTATTTATTGATCATGAAGCCATTAGCATTAAGCCATTAGAAGAAATTATTGATAATTAATATTTTGTTTTAATTTTTGGCTTTTTATCGAGCTTTGTATTTTACTATTTCCAAAATCTTAAACAAAACAGAAGGTTATGTGTTTGAATGGTTTACTTTATAGTCATCAACATCATGAATAGCGCAACAGTCCCTGGGTGGACCAAGATCGTCTGCCTACTGGCAGATTTCGAGACAGAATGTTTTTTTGCAGGGTAGGGTTGTCAGCCTTACGACCAAAACACTCTACAGTTATATTAGACCGGAACCAACTAATTAATTCGAAACTACTACAAATTTCCATGGCACCTCCGGGACTCGAACACGAAGACTGTGGCACTAGTGCCATAGCGCTATTACTTTAAAGTAACTGTAATACATGTATGATATAGTACATGCGAGAATTATGATATATATGAGACATATGATATGGCATATGTCTGTTTCATTCTCCTAAAAGACAATAGGTTAATTTGATTTTTTACATTTGATTTATTTTATTTCATTATTTCATCCAAACTTTAAAGGGACATTTTGTTCTTTAAATTATCTCCCTTCTCAAAATTGGAAAATATCTAGACTAGACTTTTCAGATTTTATCTACTTTGTAGATAACCAAGAATTTTGCTCCTCCTGTTTACATATCTATTCACCAAATAAAACCTCTGGAAATGTCTATTTCATAAATGATTTAATTTGAACTTTTACATTTTATTTTCTGTATTTCAGTGTTTTAGCCGACTGTTAAAGTAACATTTCGAGCTAAAATTAATTAAAAACAGCATAGTGTTTTTAACTTATTACCAAAAAAGCCTTGATGCTTTAAAATTTTTTTCAAAGAAATTCAACATGTTTAAATTTGGCTGATCATTGTTAGTAACAAATCTTTTATGAAATTACCAGCAGTTATTAGTATGCACTTTACAAATCTTGCTTTGATAAAAACACGGGTAAAAACGATTTTCTCATTAAAAATTCTTACGAAATTTCTACAAAAAAAAACTTTTTTAATTAATATAATAAAGTACCCTAATACCATAAAATTATTCACTCTCTAAAAATGAAGGTAAGCTAAATCAGCAAATAAAAAAAATGGTGACAATGCACATTTGAGCACGTCTTTCTTCCAGCAAAGCAGTTATTAAAGAACGTACAAAATTGAATTTTTCTGTCCGAAAGAATTTGAATCTACCTTGTGCCATTCTAATCAGAAAGAAGAGTTTATCCCAATTTGAGTTAGGGAAAAACTCTTATTTTTGATGGGGAAAAAATTCAAACAAAAGATTTCAAGGGAAAAAAGCTTAAAAGTAAAAAAAGGGAAAAATACTTAGAAGAAAATCAAGAGCAAGTTAAGAATTCTTATAAGTGTGCGTTTAATGACTTCTTTTCCTTTTTTAGTGAGAGGAGAAAATTCGATGAAAAATGAAATATGGAGTTTTGAGT